>JAABNX020000047.1:7735623-7759943 GCA_015163995.2 Mormyrus lacerda | reverse complement strand
AATCAGGAGAGAAACATGGAAAACTGGAAGGAGAAATAAAAACACACACGCATGAAAATATATTAGAAACATATTGATTTTGTCCCAAAAATCATTCAGTTTCACGTATATTTCATCTACAACTAGTCATACTGCTGTGTTTTTGTCTTTACATAGAGAATCACATCACTAACATGTTTTGTGGACGATTAAACTTCCATAGTTTTGTAAATGGAGAGTGTGTACGATATGGGAGAATTAGCAGAAACCTGAATTAACTGAGCACTTATTGGAGTATATTTACTCAATATAGCAAATAGGTATAATAATGCAATTTTAATCATTTGAAAACATGCATAGTCATGAGTTTCATCACTACAATTGAGGTCTACTGTTATATTAAAGTATACTATGACATTTAAAATACATATTTTCCTTGGTGTTTTTCCCCCTCTCTAAAGCATTCAGATGCAGTTAATTTCCAGAACAAACATTTATATATTTTATTTTCAGTATTTATAAAAAAGAAATACACTTCTTTCCTTGGAAAGAACGGTTCCTCTCAAAACCATATGCAGGCACACCACTTGTGAAAAGCACTGGCGTACTGTACAGCAGTTCGCTTATAACGAGACCTCCTTCCTGCCTTTAATTCCACCTTCCCCATTGCTCATTTCACCGAGAAGTAAGCAGATGGATGTGAATTCAAAGTTTCCCGATCTTTAGCAGAAGTTATGGAGGGTTATCTTTGGCTGTATATCTTTGTGCTTGGCAGTACTCCCCTGGTGATGAAGGATTAACCACCGCAGCTGTCTCTTCCCAGAATGATGCAGTGCAGTGCTCCTCAACACGACAGCATCACTTAATCTTAATGTCCGCTCTTCCAGCGCAGCCGCACAGGACAAAGCCAATCAACATCAGATGCCACTAGGATGGACCTACAGCTTGGCCCTGGAGTCTTTCACTCTCACAGGCTTATTAATCAACTTCAGCCAGACCAATCCCAGAGTTCACTTCTCTCAAACCACAGCTGAGCTGGGCTGTGATATATTGGATGGGGCCGGCATGCACAAGAACACTTATCAGATTGCAAATTATGCGCTGCTTTGTATTGCTGTGAGGGGAAAAAAGAGCATCGAATGCTTTCACCTTCATTCTGTTAGGCCACCTATTTTCTGTGTTTAAAGAGATATCTGCCCATTAACGCTTAAATTTCAAGGATGTGAGAAATCCAGAATAATGACCTGCTCTCATTCAGACAAACTGCACAGGGACAGTCACTCGGGAAAGACTGAATTCCTCTCGTACACAATGGTGTCAAGAGGCTGCAATTACACAAAAATTATTTGCAATAAAACACATCGGATTTCCAAAATATCTTTGAGGTTAAATGATACTCTTGTAAACAAAGCAATGTAATACATAATATTTTAAAAGAGTACCAAAAATAGTATGTCTGCAGCATATCAGTTGATGCAGATAAAATTAAATCTTAAATAAAAAATAAGTATTTCAAATTTCAAAGATAGTGTTTCATTATAATTATTTTTGTTTTTATGTTGGTGGACATGTAATAGACAAACTGTATATATATATCAGTCGTGTAAACTTCATTAAATTATATTTTTACGTTTTTTTCATTTAGTGATGAATAAGAATGTCACTTGTTAGGAACCTTATACAATAAATGGACAAACTCCCCAGCTAGTTGTATAAAGAACTGACTACATCAATTTAAGTCCAAATACTGTATACTGAAATTCAATTTTAAGTAATAAGATAGACCTCAGTTTGAGGGGGAAAAAAAATTGCATTATAAAAAAGAACATATTTAATACGACAGAGATATTTCACCCTTAATTATGTTTGTCTTGTAAATATTTAAAATTGTTTTGCTTTGTTACATGTAAAGGGAAATAAAGCCAGACTTATTTTAAGCCTGGTGGTTAATATTGTCACCCTGCCTAACATTCATGACTGCTGCGCAGGACTCTAGACACCATTAAGACAGTGTTTTTTTGACATTGTGTTTTTATGTTATAGAGAGAGACCAAATGTGCCACCTGGGAACACAAATAATTGCTGTTTTCATTTAATAGGCTGCCTTTCCTTCTCATTTTCTTTATTGATTTGCCATTTTAGGCAGCCTTAAGTCTTCTGCGGCTTCATCGCTGTTTGTCTTTCACATAAAATGCTTTATCCACAAGATTTAGCTCAGACAAACTAAGCTATGTCTGTCTAATTGTTTTACTTGACTACGCTGCAAAGCGCATTTAAAAAATACCTAGAAGCATCCAAACGGTACCGTCTGCATGTTCGGGGGCTTGTCTTTCGAAGTCTACCGTAGTAGCAAGGCCATCAGATTAGCCACTGTCGCAATACTGCCTGGTTATGTATATAGTCTGCTATCCCTGCATTGGTAAATGGGTTTAGCGGCCACAAAAGTGGCTGCAATACTTCAAGCAGTGGAGCAGTCTCATTTCTTTGAACCCAGCTTTGAGAAGACTCAGGTACAACCTGGCGCAGTTCTGGCAGCTACCAAGATGGCCGAAAGCATGCAAGACGTGGACCACCTGAACGCATTGAAACTAAAGAGTACAGTACGAATTCAAAACATGGTCCCTTCACAGGTTGTGGAACTGCAGCACGATCTGTAAAGGACCTACCCCAGGACAAGATCTTTGGAAAGATGTGTGTCTGCTTTTATGTAAGAATTGATCTTATTTACAATTCTGGTTCTCCAGAGGATAACAGAGTCAGGCGAAAGAAATCAAAAAGTCCTTTTTTGCTGGTTACTTTTATATTTAGTAAGGCAACAAAAACTGCAATGTCCTTTTCAGATGGACAAACCATACCAAAAAACCCACTCTGTGACCCCCCCCCGCTTCGCTGTATTTCGGTTGGCTCATCGTTATGTCATTAAAGGTCCAAGCGTTCATTGCCATCTGCAGTCGAAATAAAATACACACTGTTTTGGTCCAGTATTTTCCGTAAAGCTGTTGAATAAAAAAAAAAAAGGAAAGGAAATCAGCATAATTGGCAATTACTGGTAACTAATTTGGCAGTAAAACAGAAAGGCCAAAAGGAGAGAACAGCTGAGAGGAAGAATATTAAGTTAATGCAGCCGGCAGCCTTACCAGGCGGGCATGTCTGGGCATATGGGGCGGGCACATTAAAAGAACTGGGCCTTGTCCTGCATACGTATCCTTCCAGAGGTAACCTTGAGTCTGCACGCCAATTCATCCACTGCTTCCAAACATTATGCAGGGCTGCTAAACGGTAAATTTCAAAATCAACAGTGTTTCACCACGACAGAAAGGACAGACGGGGGGGGGGGCGGCGAGAATTGTGAAATTATTTTTAAAAATCAGTTAATGAAATCCATTCTTTGTTTTGATTTGAGCACCAAATTTAGAGGTACAGACTTGTCTAGAGGAATCGCCAAAAAATCTGAGCCCCGTGGCGAGAGAATTGCAGTCACATATAAAAATTCCATTCTGGGGGGGGGGGGGGGGAACGCAGACTTGATATATCATGATATTCTGAATGAGTGAACAATGACATCACCTAACTGCATTCAATTAAAGACTCAATCAACACTATTGTAGGTCTTCCCTGATTCACTCCTGCATGCCCTTCTTTATCATAATACTAGTACGTCTCTGTAAAAACACACTAATATAGCCATTATCACCAACCCACTGCAGATAAAAGGGGTGACACATTTATAATGTTATTAATTAACGGTATGAAATTAAATCAATATGGTGCTCTGATATAATTCGAACTAGTTATGCAAATCAAACATTTATAAAGGGGGAATGGATATAAATGTCATTCACATTTTGTTTCACAGTTATTATTGTAATATTAGAGTCTTCGGCTCCTGATGGCTTTAAAGGAAAGAAGGGACTTAATGTTCATTTAATTACACCCAGACACAGGGCTTACGGAGCCTGGGCACAGAATGCTGATTAGTTTTGTAACTTACAGGAAAAATAGCGCGGTACAGAAAGACAATGAGATAATGTGAAAATGAGGAGCTTGAAAATAGAAGGAAATATTCAAATTTACGAGGTGTTCTGACAGCCCTTAAAGGTGGGGCACATCCAGCGGAACTGAGATACAGCGGCCCGTGTTTATTTGTAATAGGTGTTATTGGCGTGAAGACAACTATGTTGATATTACATTTTTTTTTTTTTTTTATCAGTATGAACACTTAGTGCATGTGTTTTAGTGCAATGGTGAAAATGCTCACTTGCGGTTTTCCTATTCACAATTTTCCCTTCCATATATTAGATAATTATTCTTGTATTAATAAAAATTGACCGCTTTTTCTTAAATGAACATGCTGTTGTATATGTAAGCCTTCAATCGATCTGTCCATTGCAAGTCTGAAACAAAGGGCATAATCCTGGAAAGAATCGGTCACATCAGCCATTTTACCCAAATTCAGTCATAAATTCACCCACTACGCAGCAGCCACAAGGTTATGTAGCATTTATGTTGGGTTTGTGCATTTACTGACATTGGTATGATTCAGTAATCGTTGGCTCTGTGAAGTTGTAGCAATCCGCCTGTATATTTTCTATTCAATACCTTCTCTCAAGGGCAAGAGGGAAAAGTGATATTTGAAATTGTCGCTGCTTAGATTGGATGGTTAGTTTGCAGCACAGACAAACAGCTTAATCCAGCAAGAATTTGTGGGGCTGCGTCTGACACTTTTATACAGAGATGTAAATTACCTTGTCAAAATCAGTCGCCTTCTAGGTAGCAGCCCAGCTAACAAGAAGCACTTTGGCTAATGGAGACAAACGCTGATGTAGCTCTTCCAAAGCCTACGACTTGCAGTTTCTGCATTTGGATATCCATAAACTGGCACTTTCAGGCGTTAAGCGAACCGACCAAAAACAAAAGCCGACTCGACAAAGTGTAAACAATGTGTTATTTGGGGGGGAAATGACCTGCATTCAAAGTTAGGGGAAACGACACAAAATGGCAGAAAAAAGGGAATGAAGACAGGTTTGCTGAAGCTTCTGCTGTTTCATGTTGCCTACATCAAATACAAAAACAGCTAAACATTCATTGTGTTAATCATCCCCCCTTACAGCACCAGGTATTTTAGCCCAATGGAGGTTAAAGCTTTTACTCTACAAATTCAGCAGAGTGTGGCAGTAATTATCTTCAAAATGAAAAAGAAGAACCACTCAACTGTGTGCATAATTAGTCGGTATATATCTCAAAAGGTGGAGAGTCCAGAAAGTTATTCGATAGGCTTTTACAAACGTCATTTTCACTCTGACGTCCTTCAGCTCGCAAGCATGAGGGACGTCTGAAAATCTGGATGTGAAAGATCTGCTTGACACACGTGTTTGGTTCCAAACTCAAAATTCACTGTTAGTGCAGCCAAAGAACTAATGCAGCTGCACCATCTAAGCCCAAAACATCCGATTTCAGGCAAACTTAACGAGATCTAAATATTATTCATTTGAAAGCACTATTCAAAACAGTATTCCACTAAATCGATGCTGCTCATCTTATCTTTCAAGAAGTAGTGCATCTTGATAATTACACAGCGTCAGAAAGGGAAATCATTTTATTTAATAAGAAATTCATATTTGGAAACAATCAGTCAAAAAGCAATGACAAGGACCCAAAACCACGGTACTCCAGTATAAATGTCAGTTTTGGTTTTAGATGAGAGGAGCAGTCTGCGCCTTAGCACCACGCTATAAATCTTTATTACTTTCGATGGTCAGCATGGTGACCAGTTGTTTATTCTCATTAGTGGAGACGAGGTAACCAATTTAGAGTAGACATCCATTCAGAGACAAAAACATATGTCTTCAAAGAGGGGAAAAAAAGACAGCAAAGTTAGTCACAAAGGAAAGCCATAAGATCAATATGTTGGCCTCTGCTTTTGCTTTGCTATGAATGAAACTCTATTAGAGGACTGGGGAAAAAAAAACATTCTAATTTTAGTCGCAGAAAACGCTTCACTATAGTTTTAGTGTCATAACAGAATCGCTGGGTGCGCGAGTGTTTCAGACCAGAAAATAGGTCACAAGAAAGACATCGTTAACAAATGAAAGGTGCCGCATGTAAATGTGACAATAATTGATGGGCTTTTTTCCGTAATATTCTATTACCATAATGACTTGCATTGAGGCTTGAGTTCATCTTGGTTAAAACGTGATAAAAGATATATATGTTACATACAGAGCATTATGATATTCCGCAGTTAACATTTGAAGAGCCAAGCGTGTGAAAATGAAATCTAAACAATGACAGTGAGACACAGGGGTTATTTACATAGGTATAATTTATGTCTCGCTATTGATTCGTCGAGAGCGTATGCTAATATCTATTGTCTTCATTAGAATTCCTGTCCTTCCTTAGGAAGAAAAAGGATGGCAGTTGGTGAAAATATTGGCCTTTCCCAGTGTGGGATATGAGAGAAAAGGGAGGCTTCTGAAGGCACAGTGCAGACAAGGCAGTAGTGAAAAAAGCTAATGGCCATGATTAATGACAAAGGGCCAGGGGAGAGCCAGGACACAGCCGCTACATATATCATCCCCTCCCATCAGTCTCTGCACCTCCCTGGCCCTCAGCACACAACAGTAAAAACACCTTATCTCTCCTCAGCTCTTACACACCGGAATTGCTTCTTTCTTCCTCTTCTTTTTCCCAAAAACAAGTGACAAAAAGGTGATAAGGTGAACAAGAAAATGGCGTGTAAAATAAGTGTAAGATATTATAAGTGAGCAAAGGGGGGAGGGAGGAACAGTCTGTAATCATTCAAGTTTTCAGCAACTTGACTCTTCACATGCAGAAACCACATTTTCAAGGTCTTATCAGCCATATGCTTCCCTGTTTAGATGATTTATTAGGTGAGAAAAGTGCACTGATAAATTTTACTGCATTTCTCTGCATAGGCAACCTATGGTGTCAATAATGAAGCTCAGTCCATTTTAATGAAAACTGTAAGCACCAAGGGGTAACCCTTTATTTATGAGTCGCTATAATGTTACGTGGGCAAAATTTATCTTCCCTTCTCACGCACTACAGTGAAACTTAAGCTGGTCCAAGAAATAGATCATATCCATGTGTCAGTAAGTCAGTAACACCTTTCCCTCGCGCAGTGCTGCTGTATTTTTGGTTAATTGAAGCATTTCACTATTTACTGCTCGCAAAAAAGCAGCAAGAGTTTATTTACGACCAATTAATGCCGCAATTTGGAGTAGAAAGGCCCATTACAGATTTTGGAACGTTTGATTCTAATTAGTAAGTATGTGCGCAGATTCAGGTTTACACAGCTGATTTATTAGAAGGACTGCAAATTAATTTTGCATTAAAGAGCAGATGCTGAAAGTTACCAAACAGATTAAAAAGTGTGGCTTAAAAAAAAAGTAAAAAAACACGGCACATTGAATACATGCTGAAGGTTTTACCTGAACAGCAACATATTTATATGCACGGATATAATATGCAAACTTACAATATTTAATCCAGCTGGCAGGAAGACTGTCCACCTTTCCAAGTTATAAGAAATAAACATTTTTTTTTTAGTTCTCTCACATAGCATGATGTGTTCAGTGATGATTAAAACTAATGGAAATTGCTGTATTAGAACTGAGCTGAGAATAGAGGTGGACGTTATCTTCAGGGCTCCTCCATACCCGAGCTCTCGGGGCGCCTCAGGAACCGCCTTGGGAGACGGGCAGTAATTTAACACCTCACACCTCTGCCTCTTCTTCAGGTGAAAAGAGAGGGAAGGTACCTACCTCCCCGCGCTCTCCAGCTGAGAGGCGAGCCCCAGCTTGACCCAATGCTCCCCAGCCTTCAAAGCTCTCCGGAGAGCGCGGGGAACAGCTTTATACCGAGAATTTATAAGAAAATGGCATGTCTTTCATAGCGTCTTAATAACTCAATTTTATAGCCAAAAAAAGAGTGAACATTTTTCAGCAATTAAAGCTGACGGGCAGATTTTATTTGCCTCACAGCTTTTCTCTCTGCAATCAGGCCCAGGCGCAGCCAAACCCACTTAATGTTCCCTTTGTTATGCAGCTAAATTCTGTAGCGTGCACTTACACTGACAAGTGATTGGTTATCCTTTGATCCTAGACAAACCAATAAAAAAATAACTAAGCTGATGATGTATTTCAAACTCTAAGAGGAGGGATCACACACGATTTTACGAACTGTAAACTATATTATTATAAATGATATATGGATTTTATACACAGAAATTACCTGGATACACATACGTTATTAATAAAGGACAGCCCTAAGGTTAATCCCGAAACGACCGCTAGCAATCCATTTTAGGTTTTAGGACTGCTAATCATTTGCAAATTGTGTTTTAAAAAAGCGCTCAATACCCAAATAAATAAAGAACTCATTGCAAAAGACAAATCATATATAGTGTGATCAGATGGCAACAAAATCAGGCAAAAGTTTACGATTGACTAATTATTAAGTTATCTAAAATATTAGTTGTTGGAAAACAAAGTACAGCTACAGTTATAAAGAAAAAAATCTTTGTCGATTTATCCCTTTTCCTCCTTCAAAGAGTTTCATATGTGTTGTGTTAGTTAGTTTCCAGTCATTTGCAGATGAATAGAAGACAATGAAAGTCATTAGCAAACCAAAGCTGTGCTTTCAACATCTTTGCACTATGAACTCTTAATGTTTGACAAGGAAAGGCCATGTTTAGACCAGTAAGGACAAAAGGTCAGGCCCCAGTCACCATAAAAGGGAGGAATCACACTGCCACACCACAATGCTTATAACTCTTCCTTTGATTAACACCGAATGACTTTTTGTGTAATTAACACATTTAATCAACAGTTTTGGTGACACACTAATAACACTGTGTATAATCTAAAAGGCCAAATACTATATTTTGGAGGCTAAATTCAACAAAATTCCAAGCTTACAACCAATATACAGCACAATGTCTATTCCTTTAAAGAAACCATATATATACTTAATATCCTGAAAGTGTCTCACAAGTAGAGGATGTGTGTACAAAACACAAGAGACCACTTGGAAGAGGTGTTGGTTGGTGGCCAACAGGTTAGTCTATCCTATGGTCTGTGTGGATCCCAATGCCCCAGTGCAGTGATGGGACACTGTGCTGTAAAAATGGTGCCGTCCTTCGGATGAGACGTAAAACTGAGGTCCTGACGCTCTGAGGACATAAAAGACCCCCGAGTACCTTTCGAAACAGCAGGAGAGGAACCCTGATGTCTTAGCTAAAACTGCCCACTGTGGCCCCATCAAATCCGGCCTCCTAATCATACCCTATATCTAATTGGTGAATTCTCTGTACCTTAGCTACTGTGTGGTGAGCGTACTGGTGCAGAATGGCTGCCATCGCATCATCCTGGGGGGGGGGCTAGCGATCCAGTGTTGCTGGTTGAAGTGGCTCCCCATTGGTCCTGTAAAGCACTTTTGGTGTCTTGAAAATCTCTATATAAGTGTCATTGACTCTGAAAATGTTCCATAAACATGCTTTCGTTCAATAAAATTTCTCTCTCTCTCTCTCTCTCTCTCTCTCTCTCTCTCTCACACACACACACACAAGTTCAAAAGCGGTTTTCGTAAAACAAAGTAAATACCACACCTCTCCAAGAAAAAGACTTCTAATCGAATACAAGAGATGTTTAATCAAACAGAGAAAGCTCCGAGATAACTTTTCTATCACCCAATAGGTTTGGCATATTTACCATGGATGTACGGTATAATTTATATCACGGCGGAGCGAGCGTTGTCATTTTTCAAATCATTTCCCTGGAAATGTTCTACACCTCTTAATGGCCCTGCTAATGCTGTAGCTGTCATGTTTTGGACAGCTGCGCTTTCACAAGACAAACTCAGCTGTGCCATGCAGCTCTCTGTAGACGTCTTAGCTCATCGGCTCAGGAGCCACAAATGCCAGCTGCTAATGGCTGTATGGAAATCTTTGATTAATTTTTTACCTCTTGGTAGTGACTGTTGCTCAAGTGTCACCTTCCCGCTCTCTGTCCCTGGACGGGTTTTTTTTTTTTTTGCCTTAAAGATGATGGATCAGCGAAGCAAGTTCCAAAAAATCTTATGACTAATTAAAGTCTGGCCTCTACAATCCAGATGTGTGCAGAGGAGGAAATTTGGAAAGTCACCAGGTGGCTGTACTTCAGCAGTAAAGTATGCACAAAATTAAGGCCTCATCCTTTAAATTAGCTGGTTCTCAAACAGAATTCTGCCCACATGTCTGTATTTCACTTTTCCCCCTCTACGTCCATTGTTTGAACCAAATTATGTAACAAGGTAGCAACCAGCCATCCCATTATCAAATTTTATCAGCCTAATTTAAGAAGAACATTTTGAATCACTTTGGTTCACAATACCCTAAAAGGTGATGAAAACTCCACTGGTGTGAAAATTCACTTGTTAAAATTAACCTGAGCTACAGGAGAATGATGGCAGTTTAGCAAAAGACTAGCTGAGTCCCGGTCACGTGGGAAAGATTTGGGATGGGATGGGTGTTTCTCAATTACATGGATATCGATACGCATTTTTTCAGCATGTGTTTTTCGGAAGTGAGAACGCATACCACTTTAAATAACTAATTTTCCACTAGCAAATTTTAAATGTTTGAGTTATAGGGGGAGATATTTCATGAAAATGATATTTTACAAGTATTGTGACAATAAAACAAGAATGTATTATGGAATTGTCCCTAGTTAAACTGTTAAGTCCTTTACTATGCACTGAAAATATACCACATTGTAACTTTGATTTAAATGATAGTTTAAAAGAAGCACTGTCGATTATCAGCAAATTTACCATATAACAGATTTAAATACACAGTAATAGGTGGGGACAAATTATAATTATGTGACTTAGATATACAAGTCTCAGATGAGATACAAGTTAGCAAATCGAGACAGGTGTCTGCTCATAAACTGATGCCCAGTCAAATAATGTTGTATTACAATTTTACTTAATGCAATAATTAAACAGAAACCATGTTAGTTATGTACGAATCCCATGTCATTCACCACTAATCAATCATAATGGTTCATATATTTCATAGTTGCTATATTTGTTCATTATTTGTACTTGAGTAGTAACTACAGATAAGTGTTACATTAACCGATACTTAACGATTGAACAATGCCTGAGGATCAATTAAGATGAGCACAGAAAGACTGAAACGGCAGGAGCACTGATATGTTCAGCTTAGCTAACTGCTACTGGTGCACTGAGCAGATGCCATATTGGCTTCATGGTGCACTGGGAAACAAATCCATCAGGTCTTAAAGAACATCACCCCTAACCAGCAGAAACACACCATATATGTTAACGATTATAACCAGGATGCTCAATGAGCACGTCAGGCCAAAAGAAACAGCCATTGATGCCCGATGACCAATAAATCGCATCTAGCTGCTATTAAACCAAGATTATAGTAAGCAGTCAATCTATAAAAGAAAGCAGATCATCATAAAATTCAGAAAACCAGGTTCCCAATGAAGCTGCAATCGAGGCTTTCAGGAAATGTTGATTGTGGTACCCCAAACGTAAGTTACACTGCTTCTGAGATTATACAATAATTATACGTGAATGTTGTGAGACTATTACTGTAAAAACTTACTGCTACTTTACAAAAAAATATATAATTCTGCTATATATTTCCTAGTAAGAGAGAGATGGCGTGTAGATTAAGGACATGACACTGCGGCCGGTGGTTGCTGGTTCAGATCCCAGGAGAGCCGGGCATTGGAATAAGGTGTTTAACCTCAATTTCTTCAGTAACGTTCGCAGCAGTAGAAATCTGACATAAAAAAGCGAAATTCTAAGTCTCTTTGGAGGAAACGCATTAGCTTAGCGACAAAATATTCGCACAGGAAACAAATGAGGCGTGAATATTCCTGACACATGTGGCTCCCTGAGAATTACCCGGGTCCAGCATCACTGGGTTCAGCGCGTGGGACTTCAGTCAGCCCTTGTTTGGGGCAGAGATCTCACCAGCGACGCCCACGTACGGCTCAGTGGCAGCGGCCACATGAAAGAGGAGCCGCCGTACGAATGTGAGTCACGCAGGAGTGGGCTGTTCTTTCTTTAAGCAGGTGTGTTTTGCACATTAGGTGTGAAATGCGCATCACCATTTTTACACCACAAACAATCCTTTGTATTATTTTAAGAAATGGTAGATTTTTTCCCATTTAGTAGTAGTAATAACAGATGATTATTATTATTATTATTGTTAATAATAATAACAATAATAACATTAATAATAACTACAATAATAGTAATAATAATAATAATAATAACAATAATATGAAATCTGGTTGCTGTTCACTGTTCACTTAGCATTGGCGAAATATGAAAATAAAAAAATAGGAGAAACAGAAAGTTATTTACGCCTCTAGGACGGCTTTTTGTAAGGCGAGAGGAAGAAGGCGTCACAGAGGAAAGGGCTGACTCCTCTGCCGGCTCGTACAAGGCTCCTGTAAACAATGACGAGGGGAGAGCAGGACAGCAGCCGGCCCCCATGCGCCGCGTGTAAAACAAAGCCGTCAGGAAGAATGCAAACATGAGTGCTCGGATCGCCGCGCTCCGCATGGGTTATGCATTTACGTGAACTCCAGTAACCAAGAGTAGCTTCATGAAAAAAAGACAAAACATCACAAAAAAAAAAAGAATCATACCAGGAATACAACCCAAACTAGCAATATAACCTAATATATCCAGAAAAGGTCAATTTATTCATAAACATGTTTGTTCAAATGCAAATATGAAACATTCCTATAGTTTCCCCACCAGGCCAATGTATTTGGCTTTATAAAAAGAGAGGCCTCTCTCTGAACGACTATATGCCACATACACAGCATCCTGATCACCAGTTGAGTGGCATTAATAAAGACCTCAACCAAGAAAGTTTCCATACAATAGGCAATATTTTCTCGAAAAAAAAAAAACAGCTTCTCTAAGCCAAACCCTGACACAACTTGATGTGGAATAAACATGTTTGTCTTCTACTCATTACACAGAGAGTCAGACCGAGGCCTCTCATTGTCTTAGTACATCTCAAAGATTTACACAGCATCTCCGATCCCTACCGAGGGATACAGAAGCTACATGCTGTGTCCGCTAAGCAGAGGAGACAATTGTGGCCATCAATGCAACAGCAGGCCTTCCTGCTAAAAACAACCAGGCCGGAAAAAGTGACACGGACAGGATGCTGCTAAACATGCGCAGTTCAAAAATACACACTGTATTCTCCTCAGAATGATTTTCTGCCACTTAAAAGACAATAAACAGTGACTCTAGATTGCGAGCATGATGTCATTTTTGGTGTGCTGTTGCTAAACATCAAGAAAAATCAATGCCAGCTCTACAGGGGCAGAAAATCTGGAGAATTGAGCTCTGTTTCAGGTCTGTTTGAACTCATTTTCTTTCTCTACGGTTGCCCCCACGTGTGCCCCCTCAGGCATCTCCTCCCAGCAGGCCTGACAGCTTGACACATTGACAGCTTGCAGTGAATGACAACTGATTTGTACAAATTTCAAGCCATATAAATCCACCTGTCACAACAGCAGCATAAAAGTGCTCGGACCCAGCAGGTAATTCAGAAAAAAGCTTCCCTGACAGCCTCCTCAGAAAGCCTATAGCTCGCCTCCTGCCAAAAATTCCAGCCTTCATCCTCCTTTCAACTTTGAATAAAAATCCAAGGCCTATTTTCTTGCCAACAGGCTACCAATCGTCTTATTTAAAGATTAAAAAGAACGAATTGAAAAACATCCACACAATTTTGCTTTATACCAATAGGAAAGTAGCTCCACCTGCTACTGTGGGATTACCGCGCCATTTTTCTGCACAGCACTCTGGCTGAGTAAATTAGCAGAGCCTTTTTTTACGGTATTTAAACAATATCCCAGATTGCACTGCTGTGTCCCCCCCCCCCCACACACACACACACACACCTCAGCCCCACCTCCCACAGCTTTCATCAGTTAATAATGCCAGATCTGGCAGGAAAAATACTGCTCTTCATGACTGAATTTATAAACAGGAAGTACAAATAAGAGAAGAACCCTGTTAATATGGCGGTTGTGGGTGTGGTTAGGCTACTACGAAATTTCCTAAAACAAACTTTGGCCCAGCAGTTGTTATAAAAGTACAAAACACAAAAGTACTAACAAGATTCATCTGTAATTCATTTACACGCCATTGTGATGTAACAATGTGACTTTTACAATGACAGTAATAGTGCTCATGTCTTATTGCCATCCATACTTAAAAGTAGCAGTGAATACCTTCATAGAAAAAAAACACAGAGGAACAGGACAAATAAATCGGCATGTGGCGAGATACGGTCTCTGACCCACTGCACATTAACTACGCAGATTTTTCATGTATAACACTCCGGAACCCAATCCTCACCCAGGGGAGGGATCTTGTTGTGAATAACAGTTTGTCTTTAGCCTATATTTTATGTATGGATTATATGACTAAAACACTTATGACACCATGACTTCCTAATCAGATGATGCCGCGAGGATTGAATTGCTGCGAAGACACGCTGTGAAAGTCCATGAACCTGAACGGTTTAATTAAAAACAAAAGGCCTGTTCTTCCTCCTCACATGTCTTGGGTCACAACAATTTAGCTCTTATTGCTATGAGCAAAGGATGACAAGATTGAATATCAGGAAATAAAAGCATGCAGGTCACATGGTGCATCTGAAGCTGCAGCTCAACTTGCATATTAGTCACAGGGATAAAACACAGAACAAATCAAGCTGAGAGAAGAACGACCTCTGTTTGTAGCAGCCCTTTCTTCGAAATTCTCAAAATTGTCAGTCCAAGAACTTTCCAAACATTTAACATGTAACATCAAGTTACACCAGGGAATCAAAAACCTAATATTACTGTCCTTCTATCAGACAATATATGACAAAATTATGAGCCGAATGAATCAGGTTTTGCTCCTTAAGAGCTGAGTGACATTCACATTTGACAGTAAATAACTTTATGCACCTTTTATTTACTGATAATTTGCAAAGCAAACTCCTGTCTCGTGGCTGAACAAAACTATGTATGGTGAATCAGATGCAGCTATCTGAAGAGATTAATGTACATTTTTCTGTTGTATTCCACACATAATTGAGAGGAAAATATCATTTTCACATATCGTCCACCTCTAAACGTCTATGTTTGGAAAGCAAAGCCAATTAATAAAAAATTAAAAAAAAAAAAAAAAAAAACGATCTTACCACTAAATATGTTTTAGAAGGAAAAAAAATCACTGTGACATAAACCTGTTTTTCATGAAGCATTTCTGAATAACACGAATTTTATAATCCACACCTAAACCCTCATCTCCTTGCAGCTTTGGCCTGGTTGTTTGATTAGGATTTAGCCCACTGCTGACATATTATCCTTGGACAGGCCTCTAGCTGTGCCAAAAGAATAAGTTAAGCAAAGGATTAACCACTACACTCCTCCTAATGCAGTCAAACTGTCACGAAGATCAAAGGACTTCTCAGGAGATCGAGTGCAATTTAGACAGGTGTCTGCACGCAAACTGATGCCCAGTCAAAATGCGGGACATTTACCTGGCTACAAGAACAATACTGCTTTCTAAGGGTGGGTAATGATAGATTATATGCATTCATCCACATGCTTAATGATTTTCACTTCAATGTCTTCAGCGTATTCTATAGTACATTTTAAGGGATTTGCTTTCTTTTGTTTTTCACTTATTAGTGTCTTCTGTATAGGGATTAGTCTCTGAATATATCACTAAAATACATAATTACATTCCCTGCGAATGTCTTAACTGTGAAACAGCTTTACAGAGTAGTTGCATTCCACAGTAAGCACATTTCAATATGTCCGAATGTTTATTTCAGTTTTATAATTTAATTACGACTGCATGATTAAATTACAATATTACATTAAGTTTGTTAGGAATAGTATTAATATTAATGCCTTGTAATATAAATTTAAAAGAAGTAAAAATCCAATAAAAAAAAATGTAATCTTAGCTAACTCTGCCCCTACATTTTGCATAACCGCTTCACAATGAGCCTGGGGTCTATGCCAGGAAGCCAAGGAACAAAGTGCAGGACACTGTACAGGATGACTGTCCTGACATAAACTCACAAGCACATGCTACAGATAGCTTAGCAATGCTAAAAGGATGCACATATATTACAGTCATTAATGTTTAAAAAGGTCAAAAAAGTAGGGCCTAGTGCACACTCATCTGAGGAAGCTGCTATATTCTCAGAGGTTACTTCTCCTCTTTATGGAAGAGAGAAATTTTTCATCACATATGAGGAAAGCATCACATAAGCAAACCAGCAGCTAGGAAAATTCACAGGCACCCTGAAGATGAACACTAACGCGGCAGTTTGTCCTCATGCCTCAAGATTCATATGCCTTCACACGGCAGCACATTTCGGAGATGGCCATGGCACACTATTTAAACCATGAGGAGAAAGCGGACAGATGTGTAGAGATGGGGGGGGGGGGGCGGTTTGCACCCTCTGTTAGTCACACAATTATTAACGTACATGAATGGTTCTCATTAAGGCATCTGAACTCCAGCTGGTCAGATATACTGCAGGTCAGCTGTAGTTCAACTGAAGGTCTTCTGATCCGGGGCTTGGCTTAAAGCAGGAATGAATGATGACCACAGGGCAAATGCCAGAACCATAAATTGTATCAGGACTGACCCCACAGCTCCTGTAAAGTCTATTTACATTTTCACATAGCGTCCACCTCTAAACGTCTATGTTTAGACATTCAAAGGAGTATAAAATGTGATCTATCACCTGTCTTCCCTGACACGCATTGCTGGGAAGGCTTTTTCCCCTTTGGCCTGAATGCTGTCCACTGCTATGAAATATGTTTTTGAATTAATTTTAATTTGCTTATCAGTGCAAAAATATTTAATTTTATATGCATGATTCTGCAGCAGCCCTTGCAAACTCACTGCCCATGTGTGTATTCGTATCTGTTCGGGATTTTTGACGTGGTAACATTTTTCACCTACTCAACACTTTATTTTCTATTCATTTATTCCTTTGTTTCACTTAATTACTCAAGATATCTTGCAAATAATGCAATCCGGGATGTGCAGCTGCATGTAATGGAAGGCGCATCGTCACATATCAGAGGACTGTGACTCTCACCACTCGCTTTGGCAGAAAAAAAATATCGCTTCGAAATTTAAAATCGAACTCCCTCTTTTAACAATTACAGTCTATTATGTCACGGTGTCATGGCAAACACTGCGAATAATTTATCACTGTATTATCCGATAAACAGATGTTTCTGTAAATATCCATAGTGGTGGAAAAAGGGCCGCTTGCGTTTCATACGGAGATATTCAAACAAACAAACAAATAAACAATTAAATAAATAAATAAATAAATAGCAATCGACGCCCTGTGGATTCACTTTCCCGTGGTCTTTCCACAGATCTTTTGATGTTGATGCCTGAAGTGAAGCCATGTTTGGACAGCTATAGGGTGGAGCTGCCAAGCTTTTAACTACGCCAGAGAACACAGACCACCACCAAGAAGGCACACAGGGGTCCTTATATACGAGGTAGAGATTCTATCACCTAGGCGAATGAAAGGGGGAGCTCAATATTATTACACCCCATCAAGGAATTTCCGGGCCAACAATAAAACCTTGAATGCACACATATAGCTCTGGGCAATACCGCTGAGGTCGGCGCCAAGACTCGGAGCTCACGAAACGCTGATAGTGTCATTCAATTAGGCCAGAAGGAGAACAATGCTAAACCGTAGGTCCCAGATCCAACAGGAAAACATAAAAGCCCACAAGTAGTAAACACTTCATACACACTTACAATCAAATCCATATGATGCATGAACTTTTAATAAAGCCGCTTAGTGACAGCCGCTCATTCATAAACAAAGACACTCAGACACTGTGCCAGTTCTCCTGCCACTTCAGCGCTGAATGAAACCGCTTAAAGGCGAACTAGCGAGCAGCAAGAACAGTCCATGAAATAAAGCGGCCATTGCAGAACCGACCTGTCTTTACATGAATATGTGCGTACATATATTTCGCCCCCCCCCCCCCCTTAATATTTGTACCTCATTATTCATAATTTCTCTCATTTTGTGGAGTGGGAGAGAACTATGGCCTCTAAGAGGGAACATGCCTAACTTATTACCAGAGGAAGGCAATCTGTCAAAGTCGGCCTGTTTTGGCATGGTAAATACCACTGGTGAGATCAGAGAGTCAGTCCTGCTGGCAATTACTGCTAAAGGACCTTGGATGCAGGCAGGCTGTTATCAATTATTTCTCTGGCCTCAGACACTTCGACCTGTCAGATGCTTACTGTCCTCTGTTTTGTAACAGTAAGGAACATTACCCCTCTGCTGCCGGCTCTTAGATGTCCAAATAATTTATACCATTATCCACGTAATTAAAACAGCACAGTTCATTTCTTTTTCCACTGACTCCCCGCAGCAGGTCTAAATATTGCTTCCTTCTCCTCTCCAATTTCTATTATGACTTCATAATAGTGAGAGGAGCAGAGAGCAACATTTCAGGCATACAGACTTGTGGGAATGCGGCAATTCGTCCAAGACTGCCAACGAATAAGGACCCATATACAAATGCGGGAGAAAGAGCCGCACTGACCTCACAGATGTCATGATAAGCCAGGCCAAGTCGCAAATCTCGATTTTTGTTAATTTTTTATGGAAAAACAAAGTGCATATCTAAACTATGGCAAAGTTTTCAATATAGATTTTTTTTTTCTGGGATAACAACAGGATTTGTTCATATTCTATATTAGGTATAATATTGATGGCATGGCAAAATAAATAAACAAACTATCTGTAACTCAGCCAGGGTCTTACAGGAGATCTTACAGGAGAATCAAATGGACTATTTTTATTTTTATTCACCAACAAAATTCAATAGCCCATGTTCAGCCAGATCAATTTTCCCTCAACAAAGATCAAAGTGACTAAAGAGAACCGTGTTAGTGATCTAGTGATCGCAACAGGTAACTGTACATAATTTTATTGATGATGTACTAGGGTTATGATAGGAACTCTATACTGGTATACTGGAAACGATAATATTGGAAAACATTTACCATATTGTTAATATCACTTTGCGACGGGGGGGGGGCACAGAGGGAATTCATTACCATTCCACTGCATGACAGCATTTTGGCTTGATCTGCTGAACCTAACCCCCCAGGCGGACCCCTGAATCGTCCTACGGTTGTTACTTGCCAAGTAACTACAGATTTCTTCTTTTAAAGGCCTTGCATCTTTACAACCCAAGATTGCAGTCTTATGTTGAGCAAACGTGCACTTAAGCAGCACTGAGGTCACATGAAGCTGTCAAAATAAGATAAAAGAAATGTGTGCCACACGTCCGTCACAGACGAGCCCTGTCCCTCCCGCCAGGTCACACGGCTTCACAAACATTTTCTCTCCTAAGATGGGCAAAATACAGCTGCTACATGTTCATACGCATGGCGGCATTCCAGCCAATCACGACCAAGGATGATACATTACCCCCACCCCGTCACTTCACATCCAGAGACAATGGATCTGTTCCCATGTCCAATACAATGAAGGCTACCTCAACAGGGAGATGAGACTTGCTGACATGCTGCACCACAACACAGGAGGAAGGAGAAGGCACAGGGAGATCAGCGGCCCGCTGGCCGATCCACAGCTTTTCACATCTCGGCTCATCATCTTCCTGGCACTCATCTTAAAGGGACCCATTTGTGCGCCTTGCTTTTGTAACAAACTGTCGGTTGCGATGGATTTTCAGAAGGATATTGCCCTAACTCTCAAGATAACCATATATCCTGCTAGCTCCTTCATAATTGATCACAAAACACTTCATTTTAGATATATAAATAAATACTAATAAATCTATGTATTCCTGTGGAATTATACCTCAGTGTTTTCATGTTCATGAATGATTTTCCATAACTAGTACTGCAGTGCTGGCCCATTTTCTTAAAGAATAAACAGCGAAAATCGATCACACAGCTAGTACAGCTTTAAATAAATACTCACATAGTTATGACCCCCACATGCCATAACGAAATGTGGACACTTTTACAGTATGAGTTTCAAAGGTATATAAATGAATCAAACTCACGCTTTTGTTCCCTCTGCAGAGAAAACTTAGAAGCACTTTG
This sequence comes from Mormyrus lacerda, assembly GCA_015163995.2. Classification (NCBI taxonomy): domain Eukaryota; kingdom Metazoa; phylum Chordata; class Actinopteri; order Osteoglossiformes; family Mormyridae; genus Mormyrus; species Mormyrus lacerda. The sequence continues at coordinate 7,739,750 of JAABNX020000047.1, read as the reverse complement.
ATCAGGTGACTTAAGGGTTTTTGTGCTAATGCATTTTATTCCCTCTTTATGGATTTCAGGCATTTGTTTTTAACAGAACATTTAAGTTTCATCTTAAGCCGTGAGATTCTTTCTCTCTCAATTCCTCAATAGGTTTAGTCATGCACACAGAATGTGCTTAGAAGTTTCCAGAGACTTTGTTTAAAGCACAGGGAAATGTAGACTGTCAGAACTCTTTGTGAGGGGTTTACTGCTTAAACCCATTGCCCTGTATATTTGTGACCTTTTTCAGTAATTCAAAAGTTTCTTTCGACATCAAGCTCAGGATTATCTTTGATTTCCTCTTAGGTGAAAAGAGTTTAAATAAAAGGAGTTTAAACCCAGCTGTTGGTCTGACAGACAAAAGCGGTGGAAATGTTTAGTCACCATATTTATTAAGATTGGGTTACTTCTTGTCGAAAGTATTTGTTCAGCATGCAAATGAGTAGCTTCTGCACCCCCACACACCCCGTTCAATATCAAAAATAGGAATTGACAATTCAAGGAAAAAAACATTTGCATGCAAATACAGATAAACCCCCCCTCCGGCTTGTACTAGTCGTTCATTTCTTACAAACGTGATCCTTGTACAGCACATATGATTTTTAAAACATATGGGTCCATGGAAGATCTTAATGGATCTCCCATAGCAGGCGTTACAAAGCAGAGTTATCAGGGAAATTGAAAATAACATACAAATATTCTCTGAAAAAGGCATGAATTACAATATATCTAAGGCAATGCAGAAGTAGGTCAGAGACACCCCTTGTGTTTGATACACAATTGCAATATACACAACATGGCTGAAAAGAACTCTGGTGGAGCACACAGCATCTACACGGTAATTATTTGTCCTTTTTATTCCTTGATTTGCGTTAAACAGGTGTACTATCTCATTGTGTAACACGTATGCTAAAAATAAATCATCCAGAATTGAGAAAATATTGCACAAAGTGACAAGTTGAAAATTTTACATCTCCTAATGTAATACCTCATTTATTGCTGCCTGCTGTTGATGCTTGTGGTTTTTGTAAACAATTACAAAAAAATGTGTATACCGATATTATTAATGACTAACGTGTATGCACTGTAATCTTGATTTCATTGCAAGATGCTTTTCACCATTCGCATATTATTTATAGTAGCGCTATTGTACAATAAAATAAACAACTTGAATGCAAGAGCAAGGAATTAACTTGAGAAAACTCCAACCGTGTCCACAGGAATAACTAGCCAGGCTCACATATGCAGATGATCACGGTACATGGCTATTGCAGATCGCCTGTTACCATCAATCACTGAGGAAATAGCTCTCCTGACGCTCCGTCTTTTCATTTTCCAGGGCGCCTTACGTGACTGCCACCATCTTGAAAACAACAAGCCGAAGGCTGGTNNNCCCCCCCCCCCCCCCGCCGGGTGGGAGAATCACTGCCAAATGTGCTTCTTTTAACAATGGGGAAAACTACACATTCATCCACCGGGGAACTTTCAACTGACTCCTGGCGGATTAGAGTCCTGAATAAGTTCTCTTGATATCGCCCCTTTGAAATCTTAATGTCCGCTGAACTTCTCGCTGCCCCTGCACAGAGCTAAATCAGATTTACAACAACTGTCAAAGTCAGGGATGACAGATAAATTAATCTCTTCTTCATGAGTTTACATCCCAGGCATCTGGCCTGCTGATCCAGCCCTAACAAGCACTGGGTCTCTACAAGCTGTCTTTTAAAGCTGCTGTTTTCACGGCCTGAGAGATGAATTACCCTGTCATAAGAATCTATTTATACAGCAGTTAGAGGGTGGGGTTCTCTATCCAGGACAGCATTATTTCATAGGTCCCCCTTTGCAACGTTTGTTAACAAGCCTAGTACTGTCAACTGTGCATTGGCCAGTCTTCTTTATTTTTTTAGGCTGTTGTTTTAGGTCAAATTAACTGTTTATGACAGGTATCCACAAAAAACTAAATTAAAACAAAAGCCATCAGAGCAACTGTGCCTGATGGTGATTGGTGGAACTTACACCACACTTCTGTCTTCACCAGCATGAACGTAACTTTACTTTTATGCCGCCTGATGGTTTTATTGTGCTTGGCAGCCATTTTTTTTCTAACTGGCCAAAAGTATTTGACCGAGACGGAGCGAGAAGCGAAATATCCATCTCAGAAAAAGGGTGATTGCAGAATAAAGTACAGGGATCAGAGCATAATCGGCAATAAAGAAGCAGCCGGAATCATTTCAGGGTGCAAATAGCAAGAGAAAGAGAGTGAAGAGAGAGAGACAGAGCCAGCAGGGCCTGTAGCAGCAGAGACCGGCCCTGACTGACTTGGGCCCCACCCCGTCCCACGGGCCACCGTATCCGCTCCCCCCCCGACTCGTTTTCCCAAGAACAGCTGCTCTGACGAGGTTCCTCCCGTTCGTGCTGCTCCAGCAAAGGAAACCGACCAGTGATCACTCATTAGCCACGGGCCTAGGAAACGTATCTTTTAAGGAGCCTCACAAAGTGGCTGCTTAAAAATATCCCAGCAAAACCACTGGAGCGTACGTGAAGTTGTATAGTAAGCAGGCATGGTGTCGTATGACTGAACAAACATGCAGGGAAACTGATGACTTTGCCCATGAGTGGAGAGCATTAAGGATGAAACTGGAATACAGGCACAAGTCTGAAAGCCTAACAGACCGTTTTAGAAAATATAGAAAAAACATTGGCTTGTATGAATACACACTGGAATAACCGGAGAAACAAAAAACATTTTCCAAACTAACAACAACAATAACATTTCAATCAATGTAGCATAATATGCTATCCACAGAAATACTTTTTTTTTTTTTAGCACAGGTTTTTCACACTCACAGCACTGGAGCCAAGGTGGTTCACATCTTTACCACCAAATCTCCCTACATGCTTTTTGGCCTTTTTGTCTTTTAACTTGTTCATACCTGTTTCTGCTGTTCACCCCACTCAAGCATGTCGATCCTGGCGGGATTCCACTATTTCGCAATTCATTATTTATTTTCAATTAACTCCACAGGAAAACAAATACTACAAACTTAACAGGTAATTTCATTCCTACAATTTCTCCAGCATTTTGATTGCCCCATTGACATTTCTATGCATTCCATACTAAATGTTGTTCATAGCTACTGTCTCTAGCTGTCTGTACTACCTCAGTTTTTATGACCACATGAAGGAAAAATTAACCTTCTGGGATATTTCATATTTCTTGCCACTTAAATAATGGTAGGCTGTAACGTAAAACTTAAATTTCTGTACTTTTTGTTCAGGTAGGACAGACACTGACATCAAATCGGAACAGATTAAGACTTTCACCGTCTCCTATTTTGGAAAAGGTGACTCAATCCGGCTCATTGAAAATTACTGCTAGCTAACTATGCCTGAACACGCACATGTAATTTGTGCGTGAGCACAGGCTTGTGGGCACAAAACATGGAAATTCAGGTTAAGCAGTCCTTACCTTTATATAAAAAAACATCTTAAGGATTCTTCACTATCACTGTTGCAAAGCAATTCAAATCGCAAGCAACAGACCTGCACGTACTTACATAAGGCAGTGCAAGAGAAAGTCTTCATAACCTTAAGACCTTATGCTAATCTTCACGCAAGATATTAACGTGCGCCGTGCTAAGAGAACATTTAAGATTCATGCATTATAAATACATTATATGCATGTAAACGCGCATAAAGGAGCTTCACCTGCCACTGTCTAGCTCGTGCAAACGACATCAATTCTGAAAATGCATACACGTGGTGTTTCAAAGTCAAAGAGGATGATGGATGCACTACTGTGTTAAGCAGTGTTGAGGTTCAACTGAAATTCTGTCAAGGACACCATTTAAAAATTACAGCAGCCCATGCTGAAAGTCTCAATGCCAAGCCGCCTTCAAAGTCTCATCTCTGGTTACGTCTGCCTGCCATGTGATTACACTGAGCACTTTTACACCTGGTTCGCATTCCAAAATGCTTACTCATGGCTTACTCACTGTAGCAGCACAGATCTATGATGGGAGATCCCAAACTGAGCAACTGAAAACACAGAGATGAACAGACTACAATCACTTTTATTTTTTTTTTGGGGGGGGGGGGGGGGGGGGGGG
>JAABNX020000047.1:7717812-7728615 GCA_015163995.2 Mormyrus lacerda | reverse complement strand
AGCACCCCCCCCCCCCCCACCCGCCATTTCCCTGTCAGCCCGGGTAGCATTTTGTCAGAACTTAATAAAGTGAGGAGGCACTTCTGTCTGTGAATACATTTAAATTAAACATAATGCATTTCAATTCACTTACTTTTGTTTTCATTTCAGCTAGTAGACTATTAATTAGCATTAGTCTGAAACAAATATGGGTTTAATGGATGGATGCGATCGATTTTAGCATTAAGCTAAACATGTACATGTGCAATTGTTTCTGTTTTGTTCTTTTTTTAAAAAAAAAAAATAATAATTGCAAAAACTTGCATCAGTTCTCATGAGAAATTTTTGTGATCCTTTCATAGCTCCAAGGTACCCTTTCTTCCATCACCCTAAGAATCCTCCATTGGTTTTATAACTTCAAAACGTACCTCATGAAAAAATCAGGAGATGTCTGACATGTGTCCCCCACCCTGATGGCACGCCAACACCAAAGGCCAGAATTGATTTTCTGTAGAGCAGGACCGGATTAACCTCCTTTAGGGATTACCTACTCCAGTAAGGCCTCGGGGTTTGCTATAAAACTAATAATTAATTTAAGCAGTCCAGGCCATGGAAAAATACAGATACACAACAGAACCTGACTAGCACAACCCGATTATCACCTCGTGATAAAAGGGAGGAGCTCTTTATGATGTTCTATGTACAAAATCAGAGCTCTATCAACAGGGACCACGTGGGTTTTTTTGAAAGGCAGTGCATGACTTGTCATATAAACATATCTCCATTCCATGATCATGAACTCACATATGTATGGCCTACCAAAGACATGATTATTTATATATAACAGTACAATATTATGTTGTATACACAGTACATATTATAGAAAGTCTTAGACATGTACTATCAAAATAAATAGATGAAGTATATTTCTAAAGTGCAGAAAAGTAAAAAAGCTGAGTTCTTATCTATTCTTCAACAAGAACTGAATATGAATGTCTACGATGTTGGACATGACTATAATCAGAAATTACACATGAGATTAGGGAATGGTCAACTCAAACATGACGAGATACGAAAGCTTTTTAGATGCCTCCATGAAGGCCGAACACAGACTGGAACAGTGCAAATATAAACTCAGGAGGAAATGTCAATACGAGGTGGAAACATTATGAAATTTAAACTGTTATCATCTTCTTTTACAGTTGACCCCTTCATGATGATTAAAACAGGGGCTTGGCAGGTGGTAATATCGATCTTAGGTTTGCACAATTGATGCGCCCAATTTCTAGCCAAGAACTCAACCCAACTGTTAAATAATTATTACACTACTGATGGGTAAGTGAACTTGAAATGAATAAGTTGTTCAGACCAGGTTTGCACAGCTAATGATTTAAGTAAGTAAATCCTGTTGAAAACAAATGAGCTTCCTCAGCACATTCACCGTGGTGTATGGATCGCAGAGTGTGGTATATACGCCTCGTAGTGTCGCATATACCCACCTCAGTGGACGTAATGCTGTCTCCTGTCACACCACAGTAAGGAATTCAGTTTCTTGTCAGCTTGTCCTGCATCCACTGATTCCCTGCGAGGAAGGAATCAGCAGAAATCCTGGTGAGTAAGGAAATAAAGAATAACCTTCTCAGCACAAAGATCAAGAAACACACCAGCAAAATATGTGTACTAAAGTTTACAAATGAAATGAAGCCTGGGGAGTACTGGACTAACCGGAATTGTCCCAACATGTTAAAACGCAGCTTGTGTGATTTTTAAAAAAGATACCACTATAATGTATATATGAAAACCGAAGAATGTTTTAACCCTTCTTGGAAGTCAGCTCTGTGGAGTTTTTTCCCCTTTTTGATGTGACATTTCACCACGTCTTCACCATACAGACATTCCAAACCCCCATCAAAACCTAAAACATTACGTTCACTTCTGCACCTCAACTAAACACTCTGGAGGATCTTCACTTTCCTTCTCCTAGTGTTTTGAAGCACATCTCCTTTCATAGAAAGACCCTTGAGACTAAGGCAGCATGGGAGCTAACCAGAGAAGAAAGACAGCTTCCTTCATGTTTTATATCGATCCTTTAGCTAAGCCACAGTGAAACATTTAAAAAAACATACCAAACAGGCATAGAATGTGCTATCAAAACACAGAGTAACAAAAGAAGCAACATGTATTCAATTCAACTGTAGAGCACATCAGTGATGCGTCATCAAAAGTACACAGGCTTGTACAAGTCCTTCTCCGCAGGTTTCCGATGATTGAAAACATTTGTAAAATCTCGGCCGCTTAATACCAACGAGAATTTTACTGGGTTCCAAAACAGCAATTCGGCTGGAACATAAAATGCAACTGTAGCTGAAAAGCCTACCCAACTACCCAACCCAACAACTCCCAAATCAGCCACTGCTTTTTCATATTACTGCCGTCGTATCACACAATTGCATGCGCTTTGTTTAGTGGGATTTTCCACTAAACAAATGTACAAATACTGCAAATCGCTGTACTAGTAGTTGTTCTTAAGAGCGTAAAATACACCCAGAAGGTCACCTTATCTGATGTTCTTACTCTCCTCCTGCTGCAAAGTGTATGCACATGACATCACAGCAGGCAGAAGTCACTGTGCCCACACCTTCTGAGTGGCAAAAAACTGAGTGGCAGCATTAGGGCTCAGGCAGAATGCTGTAAAAATCACATTTAAAATGGGAAAGAGCTGACGTGTGACTGATTGTATGAATCGATTTAACAAGAAATAAAAACTATCTTTCTACAAACCGCTGAAAACAAAATAAGTATCGGACGTGGGTCGGTCACATACGGCCAATACCTGATCCACCTAATGGGCCTGAATAGGTGTCGATACCGATCTGAATATCAGATTGGTGCATCCCTAAATGTAAATGTAAACCTGCATTTCTTTTATATCTAGAATTATGTAGAATTTGTACTTCTCATTTGCCACAATTATTTCAGTAATATTAGTAATCCAGTAATATAGAGCATACTGCCAAATTTGTATGTACATGCATGCGATATACTGAAAGGTCTCACCTAGGGCCCCACAAACTAGGCTGGCTCTGAAGGAACACGCTACCCGACAGGGAGATCTCTCTAGACATTTCAGCCTGAACATAATGAAATCAATTCCCGCCTTTATATTAAACATGTCTTTTAAATTGCAGCTTTTCCATCCACTGAAAATGATCCCAACTGTCATATGATAACAAGAGTCAAAGTAGTTTTTCCCCGATATCCACACATAATGAATTTCCTCAGATCATTGCTGCCTTCCTGATTTTATCTTTCCAAAGAACGGTGGACAGATTCGACCATATGTCTTTCTTTAACCACCTCTCCAGGAGAGAACCAATGGAGGCACAGTGTCATGAAACAACCAAACAGCTTGACTAATCTGAAAAGGGAACCCTTTATTCCTTTAGCAGGATCTGACCTCAATTCTCCGAAAACTTTTCAGGCAAAGTTAAAGAACGGCCGCAATCTTGTTTGAACGCAAAGTTCTTAATATGTTTCATACCCATGAGTTGCTTACATCATAAATCAGAAAGATGGCTGCTGCATGATAGCGGACATAAACTGGAACGGAGCCATGGATTACAGCTCACTGCCCTTCACCTTTCATGCTGCACACCCGCCTTCATCATACTGTTTAATCTTTTAAATCTGTTAAACCATTGCAAGGCTTTACTATGGACACACAACCAAATGAGTCTTTACTAACCATGTTTAAAATAAATAATGCATAGGATTTTTAATTTACATGCTCTTACAGCAAGACACATGTTCTTAAAGTATTAAATAAGTGTTCAATCATGTATGAGTACCAGATTTTAGTGTGAAAGCCTAAAAGCTAATGAAATATTAAAACAAGTCACCGCAGCTATCAAAATAACAGACATGTACATCGCGTCCCTATATGTGTGTGTATCAGAATACAGAGGTGTTCTGTATTACAGCTGCAGTCCATATAAATAAGTGTTCACTTTGTTGAAGTGCCAAGAAATCAGGCTGCAGGCTTTTGAACCACCGATCCTGCATTTTTACTCAGAAACGAATTGGCTTTTTTCATAAAATGAAGAAATTATATCTCTCTGGAAACTTTCAGAGCACATGTGCCATCAGGTTGCTGCATGTTCTACCAGATTCAAATTATGGCATAAACATAAAATATTAAAATAGCCAGATATCTGCATTAAAATCCAATGCCAGACTGGCTCATTAAGTCTGCAGACACCTAGAACTAAGCTAAATTTATTAGGTGATAATTAAAATCAGAGCTGCAGTCATTGCCACTGACATGTTTCTTAATTCTACCGAATAAACTTTTGTCTGTTTTAGGGTCGGCGTGACACCTGGCAGTGCTGAATATAAAGCACAGAGACCATTACTTTGACACGTGTGACTGGGCTTCCCTTCCAAAAGCCAGTGGAACGGCAACTTTATCCCGCCCCCCCCTAAAACGCTGGCTCTGTGTCAATGCTCTTTTCTAATGCATTGCCACAAAAGCTAAATGATAAATCATCATTTCTGAAACATGCCATTAGTCTGTGGATATACAATAGAAAAGAAAATCTTAACGCTGTTATAAAGCAAATAATAACGCAGACACTTTCCTGATGCTGTGCTATTTACAGTTTTTTAAAAAAAAAAATAAGTCACCAACACAGAGACACTTTCATCGCATTATATCGAAAACATATTGGGATCAACAAGCGAGCAAAGATGTGGTTATGTGATGGCGTTTCCGTGCAACATGGTGGGCATTTGTACTGTGAAGCATCGCCGTTCTCGTATGTCATTCAAAGGACGTAAGTTCTTGAGGCCCGACTAGACGCACGCTGAATATCTGGTCACATTATCATAATTCACAATTACTAAAACCCTACGGGAAAATAAAGAGCAGACTCAATCCGTCTGAGAAACAGTCACCAAAGCTTGGGCGAGTGCAATCAATAAATTAAAGTATTAGTGTGTTTTAGCCCCCTCAGCGAAATAAATGTCGTGCCAGTCGTGTCGGAAACATGCAGCCAAGAATAAACTTAGGTGCGAAAACGAATGAGAAAATAATGATTGTATGTGACAGGAAAAAGGACGACGCTGACACTGCAGTTTCTGAAGGACATCGTCTATGTGAGGCTTAGCAATACCACAAAACTTTTGGGCATTCGATTACGCATAAATCTATATGCGTAAATGAAATGACAAGTGCTATACACAACACTGTATGTTTCGATTGACCCATTCATTCATGCCTCCAACCATTCTTCCATACATCCACCAATACACCATCCAACTGGTTATCCTGATGCGGGTTGAGGGAATATATATAATCTATTAAACTGAAACAATTCTGCAATACCTACATACCAATATAATTTATGTTAATGGTTTTATTATTATAACAAGTCAGTTGGAAAGTAATTCAGCCTTGTGATAAGATGCAAATTTCGCTATTCAATACCAAAGCATGCCTGTTCACCATTTTAAAAGCCTCACTCTTTTTGTGTTTCATATTTGCAGTTCTTACTCTAGAACTGTCAACAAGAGGACTGGCAGTTCTTTTACATAAGTAACTAGGTGCCTGAAACAGCATAAATTTGTCTTCTTTAATCACCCAGGAGATGTCAAGAGAACGTCAGCTAACCAGAACATAAAACCTTGATTATTATGTAAATGGATTTTATACATTGAATACAGCTGGTAGTCTGGTAGTTAATGAACTGGGCTGGTGACTAAAAGATTGCATATATGAGGGGGCTGGTGTTCCCCCCCTGAGCTGGTTACTTAAGCTGAACTAGAATCAATAGAATCCATTTTAGAAACAATCTAAAGGCTTTTTTTATTTCTCAGTGTAGTCAGTATAACAGAAAACTATAACAGGTAACCGAACAAAGCTATTTCAATATTGTAGATTAATTCACAATTCAAATCGAAATATTTATAAACATGAGGGGCATCAATCTGAATTATAATGGGTTAATTCTAATATTAATCTGGTCAAAGGCAATGAGCCCTTGTATGAATCAAACTAGCATAACAGCAGCTAATTCCAGAATCTGTACTGAGGAGAAACTTGATTGTCAGCTGTCAGAGCAAAATCCGACGGAATGTATCTGAAACGATAAGAAAGATATTAAACATAGTTTAGTTGATTCTGTATTAAATGAACATTTACCATCCTCAGTTGTTAAAGTGAGTCACGTTTGGGCAGCTATTCTACCAAAAAAAACATACTGTTTAGTCTAAACGGGCCTTTTAATCAGACTCTCTGCTCATTATACAACCTAGAAATGCTAAAAACCGAAACGCCTCTCGAGTCAGCATAACAAACGGTTGAATTTACCATCTGAAATACTGCAGCAAGGAAAACTATAACATTTGACCAGGAGATCTTGTGTTACTGTCATGAGACAACAGCAAATAAAGAAACACCCAGCAGATTTCGTCGTCCATTACACTCCACATGCCACACATTTTAAAACTGCTCTCGAGTTGCTTTTCTTAAGATTCTGTTGTTGTCAGCTTAATAAAACACATTTTATTATTTCTCAGAGCAGAGTCCATGGGATATGAAAAGTATAACAGGCAGTAAATTGAAAGAAGCCATTGCCATATTCCGAGTAAATCCAAAATGTAAAGCGCTGCATACGTTTATTGAGTGGATTCTGGGGTATCGCAAAAAAATATGCCTGATGAATAAGCTTATATGGCTCTGACAGCATTATCTCCGCTTTCTTATAAACCTAATTAAGCTTGAAGAATATTGCATTTTCGTAAAGCATGATAAACAAATCTGGTTACTTTGAAATATTTCATCTAAATGAGCCTGATAGATCTAAACTGAAATTTTCATATTTCCAAGCAAACGCCAATTCCCAGACCCACTTTCCAAGTAATTTAAGGACTTCCTTCAGATAGTGCTTCATATTCTGTTAACTGGAATTTTATCTTCATAGCAGCATCTCTGCAGATTGAACATGCACCAAGACAATGACAGCCCTTCTTCTGTTGTCACTTCTCATTCCAGCAGAGTCTGATATCTTCTACTGCCTTATACCAATAATAGCCCCATCAAAAACAACAGAGAGCACCTGGCTCTGGTGTAAAGGCAGCAATTCATGTCTGTGACACTCATTTGTCAATTAATGGGATCCTTCCTTGCTGACACTTAAGGACTTAAAAGATACAACGTAGAACTTGATTAATTAAAAAAGACAGATGGGTTAGCTATGAGCTGCAGAGTAATGCTATAATGTGCTTAAGATATGAATATCAACTGACATCCTTGACAGGCCATACAAGGCTTTATTTCATTTCTCAACGTATCCCGGTTCCATACTTTGTCGTCTTTGTTCTCTTTTCATCAGAGTAGTAACATCTCATTTTGACAGCCAGAGACATTTAAGGCACTTTTGTTTAAAATGCAAGTTAGCGTACTTGATTTGTCATTAAAATGCAAAACGGTTGCCAGAGTAGATACATGCAGGTAGACATTTTATGCAAAGGCTTAAAATGACTTCCCTGTCTTTTGTGGGGGGGGGAGGTACTGATTGCTTATGGATTACAGAAAATATAACAATGTTTATATTAACAGCCATTTCATGTCTCATGCATTCCATGTATTTGTGGTACAACCTTTTCCCGCGCATGCTATCCATGTAGCTTAAACACATACAAACGCACACAGACATGGCGTTTCTACATGTATACATAAACTTTTATTCAGTTTAGTACGAATCTCTAGAATCCTGATTCTAGCCGCAAACAGGGATATCCAGCTACTCAGGGGAAGGTACCATTACAAAAGCACGACAGTAGCTCAGTGTCCACCAATGACGGCGGCTTCAACGAGCCGCTAAGCCTCACAGGAAGCGCTCCCCCCCCTTAGAAATCCGTAATCCAACGCCTATGAAATGTGGCAAGAACATTCTTTTGGACAACTTGAGAGCATTAAAGCCAAGGTTTATGCTGAGTAACCTGTCTGTCAAAGACATTTATCCCACTGAATCACACCCCTTCTGTGGCAAAATACATTAACACCTTTATTTACTTCAGCCTGCATTTTACCCCAAAAGCCATTCAGTGGCGCTACGGCCACGCCTTGATAAGATGTAAACAAATGTTTTTTAAACGTCATCCTCTAAGTCGTTATTCAATTAAATACCTAAACAGAATAAAAATACCAACCTACAACAAGGCATGGCTTTTTTTAAGGAATATTTTTATATTAGTAATTATTCTTGCCGAATATACTGAGCAAATGGGTAAATTAAGTATATTTTTTTCCATTATCGTCTACTTTCTGAGAAACCTGAAAAACGTACTCTAAAAGCCAACTGCTCAAATCTGACATGAAGTGTTTTTACAGATTAATTAATCACTAAGGCAGCTTAATAATCCTCAACTTGAAGTGAACTTGAGCGAAGCATCAGGCCTGATTCCCTCGCCTTATCGCTTAAGACTGCCAGGACTATAGCACCTCAAGGTCCTCAACTCAGAAGGTTCCACAGGCATAAGTATGACAGCTGTCAAATCTGAAGGCTCCCCAGTTGTAGGAGATATTGGTTCCACTGAAAACAGAGAGGGAGCAGAGTGTCACCTCCGCTGCTAAGCACGACTATAAACAGCACTTTCCACATCCACCTGGAATGAAGTGGACGACAGCATAATCTTCAGGTTTTCCTCCGACATTAAAGGCTTCTTCAGCTTGCAGCTTTTACTAATTGATAAGACATCCTGAAAACAGCCATCACTGTAATCTTTTAGGGGGCACCTCAACTCATCTAGCTGAATTAATTTCCTGCCATCGGATCATGTTATACCACTCATTTTGACATTTGGAGGGAGATGAAACATTATTTAAATATTTCATTAAAGTTTCAGATCAACTCTATCAGTGCAGACAGTATATTCAACATGGAGGGAGGGGAGGGTGTGAAATGGCTTTCTGTTTTACATGCATATTACCTGTAATGCTCTCTGACACGTCTTATATCAGCCAAGTTTTGTTACTATGGTGTAGTTGAGATTCCTGTCATTTTTCTGAAAGGTATTTCTCAAGTCTGAGTTTAACGTCTGTACGTAAAATAATTCATGTCTTCTCATAGTTAGAATTAGGGTTACACCAAGACTATCACGAGTATTTGAACTATGAAAAGTTTCATATGAAGGTATACACTGAATATTCTTTGTAATGTTACATAGAGTGAAGACTCATCATAAACAGAAACTTCTCAGTGATTTTTTTCTTTTTTAATCCTCCCACTGTGTCATGGGGCTTATAAAGTATTTTATATACATAAAATAATATACATTCATTTGAAAAAGAAGTATTGTCTAATAAGAAATAAAACCTTCAAAAAGATCTTCATCCATCTTAGTATTGATTGTATTTTTTGTTTCTTCCTGTCTTCCTGTACATTTTGCTTGAATAAACGCTCCTATACACACACAAAAATCCATACTACATTTTTATGGTCTTTATTGCATTAAAAATAATGTATGTAATCCTTTCACCCATATGACCCCCTAGAGATCTTTTAAAAGTATTTAAGATTAATTTATATAACCCGATGGTATTACTATATGATATATGGCTTTGCCAAGTTACTTCCCCCAACATTTTCTTCCCGAGACTAAGCACTAAGACCAATTAGTGATTAAAGAATGGACAATAATGAACAATTACACACAGCATGACCTCAGACGGCCGTCCCCACTGCTTTTTGGTCTTGAGGCTCGTTCAGCTCAGGTTAAGTGGTACAAAACACATCATTGGTTATTAAGCTTTTATTCTAATGCACTTACAGTGCTGGCGTTTACACATCCTGCTGTTTTCTTGAAGAATCAAGCAAAGCACGTATTACTAAAAGGACACAACATCATGAAACAGTAAGCTTCAGATGCCAGAGCACTTAAATCACCATGTTCCTTACATGGACTTTAGGTGAAACGTCACAATGCAAAGTTACATTGCCGGACTCTTTCGCTGGTTAGCCAGGGTTGTCATAGCACAGTGCTGAGCTGTTAGCTGTACCTACTGGCTGGACATGCATTCAACCACAAGTATAACGTATCTCCACGTTTACTTACCTTCTTTACCCTGGCAGAAAAAGAATAAAAAGATGTGCCATTGATTCTATAGAAAAAAAGATCAATGACATAAAAGAACAGGCCACCGTTATTTTGTCAATAGTAAAAATGAAAAATTCCTAACTGGTTACCATGATTACCAGAACCAATAGCACATTCTTCAAAAATAAATCTAAATTTAGTGTATAATGCATGTTCGTGCTTCAGGAGTAAATAGAAAATCATTTTACTGATGCACTTGATAATGGTGTATATCACTAACATTTCATTCTTAGCAAATGTCTTTAACCAGCTGTGCAATATCAGGTGGAATATATGGAAAAGAATTAGGAAATAATATGATGCATAATATATTAAAATCATACACTAAAGAAAATGTGACGTTCCCTTCAAGAGTCAAAATGTGGCTTTTTTTTGGATTTAGTTACATGGTGCTTCACCAAAAAATGAGCAAAGTCGTCCAAATATAAGTATAATTAAATGGCTTTTATTTTTAAAGATGTACGGTATAATTTAGGCTTCAGTTATGCCCTTAACATCATTTATTGAGCTTAAAAATGCACTTAGAAACGTGTGCAACAACACAAACAGCAATACATGATATATTAATATATTAACTGCCATTGTCCACAAATTAAACTGACATTTATCCCTAAAATGTGTAATAGAAGCTAATGCTCAGATTCTCACATTAAAATACCTGTGTAG
>JAABNX020000047.1:7696660-7711650 GCA_015163995.2 Mormyrus lacerda | reverse complement strand
TCCGATCTCCTTGCCAGATAGTCCACATTTTTGCTCCCTCCAAGCTCCAGCTATAACACGGGTCTGTGGGTCCCTGAGGACCCGATTGGTGAAAAACTGCTCTAAAGAACCAACTAGTTCACTCACAGTCTAGACATTGGGGTTAAAGTAAAGCATGTTAGCATTGTCAGCAAAGTATCCAGCGGGATGTTTGGCATTTTTGTTTTAGAACATTTTTGGAGGCTGATAAGCTGTGAGCTCCCTTTTAGGCCTGTTATCTAAACCTAATAAGTTCTACTTTAGCGATCAAGAATAAGTACTCAAACATCGTTGGCAATGTGAAAATGTCACTGAATGGCTGTACATTTCAGTGAGCACAGCTTGCATCAGTTTCAGAGTTTACGTTTCATTCTCAGAAGGACGACCGTTGAAAATACACTAAATATTCAAAAGGATCCTTTTCTACAGTGCAGGCTGAGGATTTTCATATTTCAGTAAAGCTAAATCTATACTCAAAAGAAACAAACATGGCAACAAACCCTACCATCGGAAACCTGAGCCAAGGAGGCTAATTGAATTTTATCCAGATGTCTGTTTTATAGAGTAAGTATTCAGAGAATGAGCGTCCTGTAAGTGTTTTCAGATGCCTTTTATAATTAAATGATATGGTTTAAGTAGACAAGGTATATTATACCTTAGGAGTTTTCGAAGTTTATGTGCCACTAATGCAACTTGTCAAACCACAGCATGCACTGCACTAGGTTTCTGCAAGCAATATATTCTTGAACTATTTTACTATAATTAAATTCCATAAGAACTCTATTTAATATGTTGCTCATCAAGTTTACTATAGCAATAAACTCGCAATAAAATTATCATTTTTGTTTAATTTCCTGGCAATGGATCAAAGCCGTAAATGACAGCTTCATACCATTTTCTGGTCATGATTCAACTTTACGTCCCTTTATTTTGTAATACTACTAAAAAAAATTGAAGATTTGATGAAAGGAAGGAAAGGAACAGGTTGGATCCTCATTAACTACAAATTCATTTTGTTTTGAAATGCTGAACCCATCAACTAATAAAAGTATGAACATGTGTTGTGTGAGGAAAACAAAATACTGACAACTGCAGAACATAAGCAGGGATTGACATAACTGGTATGCAAGTACGCATTCACCTTTAGAACATGTGGCAATCGATTGTCGTAACAGCGCAAATGTGTACGTATTTTATGTGCATTTGCGCCGATATGACAAGAAATTATCGTGCATTGTAACCTTTATATGCTGATTTGAACTTCACTTACGGTATAGAGGTTAAAATGCAAGATAATTTCTTGTCATATTGGCGCGAATGCACAGAAATTACGATGTTACAACAATTGATTGCCACACGTATCGCTTTTAAAGGTGAATGCATACTTGCATACCAGTCATGTCAATCACTTAACATGAGTTCAGATATCAGCCAAATTCTGATAATATGCGAAACACTTTTCTTTCTTGCTGACGTCAGTCTTCCGTACCCTTTAGTTCAAGGCAGGGTCGCCGGTGTCCGGAACCGATCCCTCATGCTACAAGGAATAACCCAGGATCAGGCACTGACCCACTGCAGGGCACTCAAAACATCCATAAACACCAAGACATATTAGCAAGTCCAATTCACCTCAGCATGTTTTTAGACTGTGGGGGGGGGGGGACGGGACCCAAGAAAAAGCCCCACAGTGACACAGGGAGAACATGCAGATTCCTCACACACAGACCTATGGCAAAGTCTCGAACCCTGGTTCCAGGAGTGCGAGACGATTGTGCCCTGCTGCCCTCAAAATGGTTAAATACCACCCGCCCTTTATGCTAAACGTTTGTGAAACATCAATTGGGTTTCATCAATAAAAAGGTACACCTAAGAATTAGGAAAAACTGAAATAAAGATTTAACTCAGTAACACACACTGAAAACTAAAAGAATCACATGCAAACCATAATAACAACAACATAAAGTACATATGAATATGAAATAATGAAATATGAACTAATGGAATTAGTTTATTACATTGATCATCGTGATAGAGGAAATGATGCTGTGTACATTCCCAGATCACAATGTACTTAGATGTCAGTGTGTTAGGTGACCGTAATTTGCACATGCACACTCAACTGTCTACACCCTGCTGCTTGACATGTAGGGTGCAAGCACAATAGCCCAACTGACTTTAGTGAGCAAGAAGATCTATGTCTGAGATGGCCGTCCTGACACCATACATACCAGACAGATTTTGGAAAACAAGAACGGTTTAAACCCATATCCAGCTGAAGATGGGGAAATCATTAATATGTAGTGAAATGTAAAGTGGAACAAGAATGTAGTTAGCTTGAAGGGAAGTATATCCATTGCCAGATGAGAAAATATCGAATAATTAAAAATATGGAAATAAATAGCAACATAGATGCTTCTATGCTTATACATATAATAGGAAAATTGCAATCATGGCAAAATTATTTACATCATATCATCTGCATCAAAGAAGTTAGGCAAATTAAGTTAGCTACACAGAAGAC
Source organism: Mormyrus lacerda (assembly GCA_015163995.2). Taxonomy (NCBI): domain Eukaryota; kingdom Metazoa; phylum Chordata; class Actinopteri; order Osteoglossiformes; family Mormyridae; genus Mormyrus; species Mormyrus lacerda. Next base: position 7,709,111 of record JAABNX020000047.1, on the reverse strand, counting down.
ATTTCATGATTGTTAAATTACATTAAAATATATATAATATATAAATATATTTATTGTATACATTGTACATAGTACATGGTGTGCACAATACAGCTATATGAGGTTGCTGTAACAAGAATTACACACCTTTCAGGTGAAAAGAGGACTCTAGGAGACTGATGTTTATTGTTGTGTCTTTCTTTAAAAAGACATCATTCCAATTGTACAATGGTTCACGAAACAGAATTCAAATCATTGCTGAATAAAAATGTTGTTGCTGTAGCCGAACAGACCCGCAGTTGGTCTGGACAAAGCAGAATTTAGATTCTGGTACTATTCTGGTACAACCTCTGATTAAATTAACGGGGATTTCTTAGGCAATTGCAAACTAAAAACATATATCTTTTAAGTGTTGCCTGTTGAATCATATTGTAGAAAGCAGTTAAAGTATGTTTGCACATGTTAAATGTACACATGGTATTACATTCTGTATTCATTCAGGCATATCAAAGAGTTGTATAGTGTGGTGTTCAACCCAGTTTGAATTCATCACTGTAAATGCAACATTATTCAAGGGCTATGAACTACTGTCTAATGCAACTACTGATTATACTATTAAAATTGATTTAGTTATAATCAGAATTCTATCAACAATTACCCTTGCATGACTTGATAAGAATTTAGCTAAAACCAAACCCATCCAGATTGTTAAAACCTGCTGTTAATAACAGGTAGCATAGTACCATGTAATCAATGAAATAATTTATAACGTGGTTTCAATGAAACAGTGCAGTACCATAAACACTGCTGAAACCATATGCCACAGTGTTACAGTCTGAAATAAATATACGCAAATGCCACTGACACTTTTAAAGTCGGTCTTAAATCTTACCTGCTGGCCAGTAGCTACTTAGCAGTTTTTAAACCAAAGACGTAGATAGCTACCAAAATGAGTAAACACTAACTAGCAGAGATCAAAGGTATAATATATAGCGTATGGGTTTTCTGAATGTTCGACAACTACAATAGCATAGAAACTGTGGTCTGTATGTTGACAGCTTAACTGTGCTGAGTTTACCTGCCTCATCCACTTCAATGTAGTGCACTTTAAATCAGAAGTCTATATGACTACAGGTGCAGCGGTGTGTGAAACTAATTTAAGGAACGCTAACATAACATTGATAACCAATAATCCATTTTTAATGCACCTGCAAAGATACCTATGCGGCAGAATCATACAGAACCAAAATAAAAGTGACTTCACGACAAAGCGTCTCGGCAGAGAGTCGAATCATGGTGAGGCTAAAACACCTTCAATGACGCTAACAAAATTCTTCAGCAGGAAAATAAATGTTAAAAATAATGATAACTCGACGTTTTATAAATGGCCGTATTAGATGTTCTCAACGGACATCCAAACGTCTACCTTAATAATATAGTCATATGAGCTAATAGCCCTAACGAGATGTTGTGCGGTTGAGCTTTGAGCTGGGGCTGCACATGATCATGGCCGTGATATACCCCTTCACAACAGAACCATTCAGCGTCACTTTCATCTGCCAAGCACGGTGACAGGAAAGTGCAAGGAATTTTTCCTGGTGATAGTGCTGCATGTAGATATTTATACAAGTTCACATAAACATGGTGATTAGGGGGTGTATAAATAAACTAAATGAATAAATAAATCATGGGAAACAAGCACTCAAACCCCTGCGCTTCTTTAGAGTCTGCCACAAGCACACTCGTCCGTTTGGTGAGAACGGGATAAAGGATGATTAATTTGATCAGATGACATTTCCTTCTCCGGCTCAGCAGACCACCGCCTGCACACTCTGAGACACTTCACTGCAAACGTGCATTTTTAGCTGCAACAAGGGGCTTGCACACCGCAACCCAAACACAGAACCCCCACCCCAAGGCTCCTGACAGGCTGTATTTAATACAAGTGCCTGCTTACCTCTTAGAAGGGTATTTGTAATCAACTGATTGTGAGTCGGTCATCTGTTTTGACATGCTTCTCAACCAAAGGCTTAGACATCAATGTCAAGGGGCTTGTGCCTTCATCCACAGTTAACCAGTAATTGATGATGTCTTTACCTCTGATTTCCATGCCAGCCTATAACCTTACCCAATGATATGCGTGAAACACGATTGAGGTGACAGCAGGGGTGATCGCCCCTCTGCGTCACTAAGATATGTTTTTCAGCCTATGGTCTCCATAATTACTAGAAACTGAGACTGCTCAACAATGAAATATTGTAATAATAACCTTGAGCGTGATTTGATGTTAAGTGCTTAATTGTCTGGGCCTATGTTCAATATACATCTTTTATTTGATTATGTTGCTCCATCACTGTGGTAGAGTCTGCCACACATAAAACATCAATGATACCACGTGAACCTTCATCCCACAAAACCGTGAAATGAATATAAGGACCAACGTAGCTGAATCCTTCTACTAATGCCAGCGACGCAGTCTATGTAAAATATTATTCTTGTTCCATGTGTAAACAGACGTATATATAAAAGCACAATTTATAAAAGAATGCATTCACGATTGCAGAAGTACTCAACCGTACAATTTGGGTGCGTAAAATGAGCAACTTTGTGTGTTTAGCGATCATTGTCTGCGTAGAATGAGCATTTCTCAGGAGTGCAGAGAAACACGTCGTACCGTTTACCATTTACGCAACCTTACGGAACATAGTGAACCTGAAAGCAACGCAGTTCAACATTTTAAACCGAAATTTCAATTTAAAGAGGAGAAAAGAGGAGAACTGAGTCAAAAGGGAGAAACAAAGAGGTTAAATCTGCCCTCTAAACAAGGTCCTGCTCAATTAATAAGGAAATCAGAGGTGCATCATAAAGCCTAGATCCGGCCATCACTGCACTCTAAGCAAAGACTCGACTAAAGAACTGTCACTAACAATATCACTGAAAGAGATGGACATCAATCCACCCAATATCCAAAATACTGGATGACAGTAGCCTGCATGGGAGCTGTGAATAAAAACAAATCATCCTGCATGCATGAAATCGCAATAAAACAGAGAAGCTGCATAAAGAGAAACTTGTCAGCCACATTCAAACCGAAGACTTTCTTCCACCAAATCAATAGTCTGAGGATTCAGAACTTCAAAAAAATATGAAAAAAATGAAAAGAAAAAAGGAGCACATATTAGACACTAGTTTTAGTTTTCTATATCACCTGGGGACACACCTACCCATGATCAAGGACAAATAACACAAGACTTCAATGTAGACCAAAGACTGCATTTTTTTATTTCTTTAACAACAACGTGAAAGACGCAGAGTTAAGCCATAATTTACTGGAGATTTATTTTTTCTGGATTTAATCTGAAAGGTGTTCACAAAATGTTACACTTGACTTACATTAACGTTACATTCAACTTACTTAAGAGTTTGTTGCCTTTTAATGTAAGTGTAACACTAGCATTACACAAAAAACTAGTAGCTGCAATGTAGATGGTGAACAATTGATACAGGAGATGCTGTTCTGGCTCAGAAAAGCAAGTGACCTTTAAAAGTGACCTTTGTTGCACCAAGTGATATTTTATATTCATAACCAAGATTGAAGTTCGGGAAATATGCAACAAAAAGAAGCAGATTTACATATTTACATTAAACTGTAACGGCCAGACCATTAAAACAAATGAAAAAAACAAACAAACAAATACATACATACATACATACATATTCACAACTAGCTATTTCACTGTCAGTCAGCAGTGAATTAAAGTCTGGACTGTAGCCATCACTGAAATACTATGCAGTCTTATATAAGTGGCCCATACCTTTCAAACATATAGAACATTATAATAGACAAAGTACACGTAGAATACAAGTGGAAACCTCTTCCCCATGCTTACATCGGCAGAGGTAAAAAATCCTAATTAAAAGGACAAACCTTTTACAGAGGTCTGCTGTAGTGGCGCATATTACTCAGTCTGGGATTCTAGGTCTGTAACAGAACGTCATTTGGGCACCTCCCATAGGCGGAAGTCTCGCCAAGAGCTCCACGTCCTTTACAGCGCCGTTTTCCTCATACTTTCAGTAAGCTGATGAAATAAGAATTTGTGTTCTTACATATCGATACCTTTGCAAAAAAAAAAGAAAAGAAATTAAAGGAATATACATAATGGGTTTTTTCTTTTCTCATCTCTCGTTACGGAACACATAGCGTATTATACAAGGTAATGTGGTTCGCTCGGTTTTACTATCTTACTCCATTCGCTTTCAATGCATAAAATGTTCTATAACGTTTCATTATTTTCCAATACAAAATACAGTTCGAATGAATTACGCGTTAATATCAATCGCAAAAATCTCTCGAGATTTTACTCAAAATCCTAACGTCTTGCATCAAAATAGACTCTTCGGTGGGTATAGTTTTACATGGGCGCTTTGAAATAGAATTCATGTTAACCGCAAGTTATTTTGCGATAATTAAATTGAGCCGTGAATTCTCCGTATTTATCCTGATATAAAGACGCTAGATTTGGGCTCTTTATTTCCTAGTGCAGCGCCTCATGCAGCAATTTACAATGCCTTAATTTACGAGTCTAGCGAGCAGGTTATAGCAAGTTTTAAAACCAAATAATTCTTTAAACAATAACTATGAGTTTGATTTCTTATCGGTGTATACTTAATATATCTTAATACATACTTTAAAACAGCTTCTTTAGATAAAATACAGTGAATATTTTTTCCGCCCACTTTCCGAAGCTGTCTTACTCACTGCCTTCACCAGCAGCCCATGCAAGCTTTATAAAAGTTGTTCAATATAAACCGTTTCAATCAGTAAATCAGTTCATTAGACTTAGGCTTTTAGCAGACGGTTTCCTTATTGCCCCTCAAAAATGCTCAATGGAAAAAAGCTGGAAGCTAGAACATGTGGTATTTCTACGCTGTTAATAATTATATTTGTATGCAAGGGGTGATTCATAAACATGTCACGGTATGAAATATAGGTAAGCATTTTTAAAAACTTTCTATTTAAATATCATGAATTATGGCAACGAAAAATGTGTTCCCGTTTAAGGGTAATACCGAGTATTTGGTGTCTGGTGCAGAAGGCCATCCATCATGCAGACAATAAAGAGAGTTTTTGCCTGACGATGGAAATTTATGGTTGCCCTTCTCTGCCCCAATAATTCACGAACAGTGTCAGCCTCTGACAGCCTTTGCAGAAAACAGCAAACTCTGTGATCAATCAAAAAATATGCATATTTTGAACTTTTTTTTTTCCTGATCAGCAAGGCTTTTAAATTATTTTGGACGCCGTTCTGGTTTATAACTCTTCTGAAAATATATCATAATGCAATAAAGCTAGTGTTAGTATGATACAATGTTGCCAGGTTTATACATGTTAAAGATAATATAAAGAAGAACGGATAATGGTAAAAATTATGTGGAATTTCAGAAACACACTTCAAAATGTGTACGTACGTATTCTCAAAACCATGTAAATATAACATCTACCACTTATAACATTTCAAATTCTCTTCATGTACGTTTCTTTAATTGTATTTTAGAATATATTATTTACCTATGTACTAAAACCATATTATATTATTTCATGTACTAAAACTCAAGAGAACGCAGAATAACGAAGACGAATCTTAAATTTTTACTTCAATTGCTTAGTGAAAAAAACTGTTTAATCGAACTGTTTAAATACAAGTTAAATAGAAGACAGGAAATAACTCAATATATATACCTAAGTATTACATTTTAATACTTAAAAAAAGATACAGGCGACACCTTTTCCAAATTACAAAGTATGATTACTAAAATTTATATAATAATAATCAATAGGCAGTCGCACGAAACCAGAACGCTATAAATGAAACGTGTGCACACTACTTTAGCTAAATGGACAAACTTTAGATTTAGATTAGTAAATGTTACACATTGACATTCTTATGGCGCCAATATACAACCAAAAGTTTCAAAATACTTTGTACGCTTTTTTGCTTTGGGGGAAAAAAATACTTCTCCGACTAATGTCCACTCCAGGTTTTTTTACTCTCCAAGATGACCTGTCAAGTGGATTACCGTAGAGAAGAGATTAATAGGGGAGGCGGGTTGCAATAATAATCGTTTTGTTTGATGTGACAACTTTGATAGGCGTTGATTTACTTACAAACTGATAGGCTTTTAATTGAGCGCCTCCATCCAGCTTGAGATGAAAGCACAACGCATTGTAAAGCTGCCCGATTTCCACGGAGCCTCAGTACTGATTAGCCATCTCAACGGTGAATAGTTCAGGCCATTTTTAACCTTCTTTTCTCAAAGATGTTTTTTTTTTCCTTTCCTATTTTCTTGCCCTTTAAATAAAATAATTTCTACTGTGAGTAAATAAAATCAACTTGACATCCTGGTCAATAGATGTGCGGCACAAAGCAGTTTCTTATCCCAGGCTAATTAGGTCAGTAATTCTATTTCTTTAAAAGATAAAAAAAAGAAAAAAAACGACCATACAGGACCACAAAACGTGATTGCTTTTTTTATATATAAAAAAGAAGCAATATTAATATGAATGACACGGGATTATGCTGCGTGCGGGTTTTAATATAACCTTTGACTATTTGAGAGTGGTTCATTTGCTTTTAACTACGCTTTGCGGTCTTCGCGTTTCCCCCATATAGGCAAGGATGAACATGAAACCCTCAGAGGCCGTACGGAGTTAACCCGAAATATATTCGCTTTCAGCCTGAGCTTACGTTGATCAACATTTAAAGTTTCCTTCTCGGATAGATAGTCTCAAAGATAAATTCACAGTATTACAAACAACTGCAAATTTAGAGTTCATGCCCTCTAAAAGCAGTTAATCCATAAATATCGTAATTCGTGCTATTACGTATTTCTAGGTGCATGTGCTAAGCGTAGACACCCAGCCTTATTAACGACGTATGAGTTCTTACCCACTGTTATAGGAATTGCACAATTTCTGTAGACAGCCATACATTTTCAAACGGTTAAAGGATAAATCCTTGTTTTGGGAAGTCTACGTCGGAAATTATCTCCAACCCCTCAGCACCTTCCATGTTCCTCACTTGTCAAACCTGTTTGTATTCAAGTGACCTTTTGTTGCTGTAGAAGATTGTACGGGCCACCAAGTCAGGCAAGGAACAAACGTAAAGAGGTTTCTGCGTACATTAGAGCAAATTATGAGATTATAAAGTCTTATGTTAAGGACATGATCCAGTATTTTTTATTTTTTTTACAATCATGTAATTAAATGATTTTCCCTACATACTACACAATCCCCTATGCAAACTTTATTAAAAATAAAGGCTTAACCAGGCATTAGGCAATTATTTTCCCGAGATATATGTTAGTCGAAAAGTCGCTATATTATATTTCCCCAATGCGGTAGGTGACGTTACTTTGGTCCTTATTTGTATCCATACATACTGCGAAAGAGGAAACAGTCGATTGCCCCGCCTGTACTAAGTCTGCATACAGTAAGAAGTTGAACACAGGCACAATTTACAACAGAAAATGAATTATTTGCCCAGAGTAAATAGCACTTCTGAGAAGTGACCTCTTTTCGCTTTCTTTTCTTTTTCTTCCCGGTCACATCAGGCTTGTAATCAGCAACAAAAGCTGACATAAATCAAGGGCAGATTGACAGCGACTGACAAATAACTGATTGATTGCGGTCGAGTAGAATTGACAGTTGACTGAGGGGTCGAGATGGAAATAGAAGGTTGGTGTATATTAATACTGAAAACATGTGACATTCACATCCCTCTATCGCTGCATTGGTCCTCTCTTGTCAACGCATGTCTGATTGGGGAATTTAAACCCAGCACGTAAAGTTGATCCTCTGTTTGCTGTGCTAAGAAAATATGTAGCCTGTATCCGTAACTCCAAATGTACGCAGCCTTTAAAACGAGAGCATTTTTTACAAGAAATCCAATACACGTTAGTGACATCCTTTAGAAACTGATTTCGTAACTGCGACAATTAAGCTTTAACTGAGAAAAGGAGAAAGGGGGGGGGCGTTTATAGCCAGCATATATTTCAAGTGTTCGTCATGCAAAAATTACATTTTGAAAAGTAATCGCCATGCTTTTTGTTCTATTAAAAAAATAACCTCGACAAGCATCAGTACCTCGATAGGAGAAATCAGTGTGTTTTAAAGCTATTAACACGTGAAAGTTGAAACAGAGACATGGTGTAAGTCTTCTGGCGATCCAAAGCCAAAAAAGGACGCGAAAACGTGCATAACAACCAAAACATTAAGGGAAATCTCCTCCCCCCAACACAGGCAACATAAAATCCCGTATAAAAAAGAGATAACGTCACATCCCCTTGACCCTCCAATCACCTCGGGGTCCCATTTGATTGGAAGGCGGCAAAGGCTTTAATCTCAGACTAATTCAGCTGCTTTTGAAGTGAGTTTTTCTACCAGAGCCAGTGTCGGGAGGAGTAGCGCACGGACCTGCTGGAAGACGCATACCGATCTGAGCTCTGTGATGCAGACAGTGCTCCTGATCGGTGATATCCTCGCTTTCTGCTTCTATCGCTGCCTCTCTTCATAAGGATTATACACAGTTCGCACGTACTGGGACTCATTTAAAACTGCATTTGCGAAGACATGTTTATTTGATTTTCATTTTTTTTGTATTTTTTTTTTTTTTTTAGTTTCGATAAATGTATTTCCTACTATTCAAGTGAGAATTGGGTCATGATCACATCGCCCTCGGTCTCTACTCTAAGAAATAACATTGCTAATCAGGTCTGGGAAAAGAGCGTCTCTGGGAAAAACATCTCCGCGACTATAAATAAGCCCTTTCTTCACTCCGTTCCTCCTTCGGACCCTCTACGGCAAGCTAATCGTCTACCGATCAAGGTTTTGAAAATGCTTACGGCACGGGCAGGACACATTTTGCACCCAGAATACCTTCAACCATTGCCATCTACACCAGTTAGCCCTATTGAGGTAAGTGTTTAAACTGTTAAAATGGTCATTTAAAGCTGTGGACTGAGGAACTAGTTACGAACGAGTGTCTTTATACTAAGATCTCGGTCGACGTGTTTTCGAAGATATTTTGAAGTGCATGTATGCATTTACTGCCCTTGATGTGTGCTTTTCGAACTAAGATGGTGTGTTTAGATCGTAATAGTTGTTCATGCCAGTCTGGCTATGCGCAATGCGTTTTATTGCACGGCTGCAATTAAAAATATTCGCAGTACATAAGTAAGACTCGTTCTGTACTGACCGCGCGTTTTCCAGTGTACTACATATTTCGGTGTAGACCTTAATTGGAATTTTTATTATTATTCACAGTTAGATGCCAAGAAAAGTCCATTGGCCCTTTTGGCACAAACGTGCTCTCAGATCGGTAAACCGGATCCTCCGCCTTCTTCGAAACTATCATCGGTAACATCAAATGGATCTACTGAAAAAGAGTCCAAATCCGGGCCGTTAAAAATGAGCGACATCGGAGCCGAAGATAAATCTAGCTTCAAACCGTATTCGAAATCTTCGGAGAAGAAGGACTCGTCCTCGGGGGTTTCTTCTGGAGATAAGTCTGGTTTCCGAGTGCCGAGCGCCACCTGCCAGCCATTCACGCCAAGGACAGGCAGCCCAAACTCCTGCACCTCGGCGTCCCCACTCCCGTCGGAGGCCAAAACGGGAGATCGGGAAGAAAAGAAGGAGAGCGACTCAAATAAAAATAGCACGACGGAGGGCTCCGGCACGACCAGCATCAGTCACAGCAGGATAAGCGTTAGCTGCGCTGGAATTAACGTGGAGGTCAACCAGCACCAGGAAACCACGCCAGGATCAAAGCCCATCACTTCAGACTCCTCGGTGGTATCCTCGGCTTCATCTGTGCTCGGATCTGGGTTAGTGGCCCCAGTTTCCCCGTACAAACCCGGTCAGACCGTTTTCCCTTTACCACCTGCTGGCATGTCATACCCTGGGACTTTAGCGGGGGCCTACGCCGGCTACCCGCAACACTTCCTGCCTCACGGAGTGACTTTAGATCCAACCAAATCCAGCAGTCACCTAATAAACGCACAGTTCGCTGCAAGCTCGCTGGGCTGCAGTAAAGCGGGATCGAGCCCTTTGGCTGGAGCTTCTCCGCCGTCCATAATGTCTGCCAGTCTTTGCAGAGACCCGTACTGTCTGAGTTACCACTGTGCGAGTCATCTGGCCGGGGCGGCCAGCGCGTCCTGCACGCATGATGCTGCAGCCGCCACGGCTCTCAAGCCGGGTTACCCGCTCATGTACCCGACGCACCCGTTACACGGCGTCCACTCCTCGCCGCCTTCTTTCGCTGGACACCCTTTATACCCGTACGGCTTCATGCTGCCCAACGACCCCCTGCCGCATGTCTGCAACTGGGTGTCGGCGAACGGACCCTGCGACAAGCGCTTCTCGTCCTCCGAAGAACTCCTCAACCATTTGCGGACCCACACTGCTTTCACGGGCACGGAGAAACTGATATCGGGATACCCGAGCTCGTCGTCCTTGGCCAGCGCGGCAGCTGCCGCTATGGCTTGCCACATGCACATGCCCCCGACGGGAGCGCCCGGGAGCCCGGGGACGTTGGCACTTCGGAGCCCGCACCACGCGCTCGGACTAAGCAGTCGCTACCATCCCTATTCAAAAAGCCCCTTACCGACCCCCGGCGCCCCCGTCCCAGTCCCTGCAGCCACAGGTCCATATTATTCTCCATACGCATTGTACGGACAAAGACTCACTACAGCATCAGCGCTCGGATACCAGTAAAAAGACTAATGGTTAAAAAAAAAAAAAAAAGATGAAAGACGTAAATTTAGACTTTTATATTGAATGTCCATTTCTGGACTGGATCCGTAGACCCATGCATTGTATTTATTTGTTAGCTTAAAGCGGGACAATAATAATTATAATTAATAATGACAATAACGATAACTGAAAGAGAAACTCAAAGTGCATTACTTTTAAACTATAGATAAAGTGAAAACGCCAATGGTAGAATACGAATGAAATAGTTCGGGTTTTTTTCCATTTCGATGTTTATTTGAAATTGCTGATTGTACTGTATGTTCTTATTTAATGTCTCCTTGAAAGAATAATTTACATGCATGTTTGTTACTAAAATCCCGGCTTGTCCTCATTTTAAATTGCAATTATTTTTAAAGTGTACACCATGAAAGAGTGGTATTTTTTTGTATGTATTCTGAAAAGATTTTATTCCAAACCCGTGTTTTTCGTTTCCTACAATCGCTTAATGCACTCAAGGAGAAAGTAATTGTTTATCGTTTTTTTTTCTTCTTTTATTCGCCCCAGTTTATTTTGAAAAAACACGAAATTCAAACTTTTTGCCACTTTGCTTAATGGAGAGTTAACGGGGTAGATGCACTGGAACTAACTGCATCCGTCGTCCGCTGAATTGTCAACTGTCCGATCTCTTCACGAAATGTTGCTATTTTTTCTGAATACTTGAGATATTGGTTGTGTGTTTAAAATGTGAGTCATTTTCTGAGCACGGAACTTCTCTAAATGCCTTTTTTTCTGGAAACATTTTGTTTTCAAATTGGCATCGATGCACATTGTCCGTACGGAAAAAACTCATTTGTATGAAAATAATAAACTATCCAGTTAAATTCTTCGAAAAAATTGAATTGAATAGAATTTGTCAGTACGCGAAAAAATTTGACAACTCTACCCGAAGATAAATTTCAATGTTCAGAAAATAACTTCGGTTATTCTGTTAACTGGGCCTTACATGACATCCTCGCTGTTTGTTTATTAACGGGGTGAATTTTTTTTATACTTATTTTTATTCTTAATAGCCTAGTCATCACCGCGTGGTATTTCACTTGTTAAACTGACATCCAAATTAATAATGTGCATTAGTTCATAGCATCAACGTGCGAGATATTAAATTACAAAGTTAGGTTCTACCCCAAGTTATATATTATCGGCAAAATGACTTCTGGTTTGAACAAACATTTTTTCCGTCTGTTCACTGCATCATTTTGACGTGAAGCGTTAAATTTCACAGTCCGTACGGAAAACAACCTTAAGCTTTACTTTAAAATACTCATACTACCTGCAATGATACGCAATCTAATATTTAATCTTAATATTTAAGGATTTCTTAAAATAGGCCTAATACTAACAGCAAACCACTAATTCCAAATTAGTCATTTAAATTATCGACATTTAAACAGCACACTGATATTTAATCTAAACTCATTTAAAAAATGTAAAATATTGACTGCTCTTGTATAACTCGCTGCGCTGTCAAGTTTCCGGCTCGCATTAATTACCTACAGAATAAAATAAATCTGAATGTAATTTGCAAGATTAGATGCAATTAGATGTTTTAAATTTGATAAAGTGATATGGAAGGTTTTATTTAACGCTAGGAAATGCCTTTTTTTTTTTTTTTTTTTTTTTTTTTTTTTTTAAAAAATTATTAAAAATGAAATAAAATGGTTG
>JAABNX020000047.1:7644744-7655778 GCA_015163995.2 Mormyrus lacerda | reverse complement strand
TGTTAATCACTGTCATTGTAATAAAACATTCACTTACATTTGTTGTGTTCTTATGACGACACACACGATCGTGTGAAACGATGCAAAGCAAGGCGCTATTCATTTGCTAATCTGTATTAAGTGATAGTCGCAGTAACCAATTCGAAGTAATTTTCTGTCTCTTGAACTGAACTACACACCAGGTACACAGCTTTACTTTATTTATCCACATATATTTAGTAGGTGCTTTTGTCCAAAGTGACATACAAGGAAGGATCAGAGCGCAAGGTCAGACAATGTCCTTGAAGCAAGGACCCAGCAGTGACCTCACTCTGCCAGCCACGGGATTTGACCCAGCTACCTTCCGATTACCGGTAGAGCCACATAACTCCCACCCAGTTTTTTATGGATACTAGGAAAGGGACACTTCTAATAAGACCCCCATCCCCACACTATGGAACACTGCGTAAACAAAGCCTTGTGCAGTTGGTCCTGTTTTTTGCTTGCAAGATCGTTTTCCAAACCATATTAGTTCAATAAACAAAGGCTTTTAATTTACATAGCTAGCAAGTGAAATTATATAGACAAGATTTTAAATTGGGAAAAAGAAGACTTCAACAAGGTAATGTAAGGTTTCCCTAATAAAGTAAAGCAAAATTCCACTCTTCTTGATAGGGATGATTAGAAAAATTTCCCACCCTCAAGTTGCTTTCAGTTCAGCATTTCACTAATGCTGTAAACTAATCCATAACGTTTGCTTGCTGCATCTCTACCAGTATTAATCAGAAATTAAGTGCAGGAGCTCAGGGATAATCATGCGACATTAGACTGGGCTGCTCTGCGTGATGAAAGCATGTCATAGGCATGCTCCTTTAAAAGCGCGCCGGTCGGCCTTTCCAGCAGCACACTGGTAAAAGCAGGTACATCCTCTAACTGGGACCCACGTCCGATGCCCGCTGAGTCGTATTAGCTGTCTGTAGGGTGAGGCGTGCAGAATGTACATTGTCTTAACAAGCGGGTCGCTTCCTTCGTCGCTCTACAGCGACATCTACCGTTAAAGGGACACGTGCGGGTCCTTAGCAGGACTTGCGTTCTCAGCCCGCAGCCTACAGAGTGACGAGGAGTGGGAGAGGTGTGGGCTGCTTCTCACCGCAGGCCGGCCGCAGTGGATGCACCGTGCTGACGGCAGGGATTAGAACTGGTCATTTCAGATTGTGCTAAAATGCGAAACGTGTTTTTAAAAAACAAATAAAATCCCCCCGCTCCAACGGTGCGCAGTTTATTTTACAGCTCTGTGCTATTTACCTCCAAGGCTCCTCAGAGCCTTCAGACAGTCAACTTTTGTGACTTTTAAAGACCAGGCTAGGGCTGAAATGCTGTCTAATCTTTCCATTCTGAAATCCTGCATTCCCAGTTAATTGGTGCCACACCTGTCTTGGAGATCTCGCGTTACATGATCCATACGAGATTCAAAACACACATCTACCAGTATCGCAAACCCAGCTTCTTTTAAACGGCCAGGTAAAATCTCTCTCTCAAATAAAATCCGTTTTAAAATTTAATATATGGCCCACTAAAAAGAAAAACACACACTTCCATATTTATCAACTTATTTGTGACATATTTATACAGCCCTGTGACTAAATCTGGAATGAAACATGACTTAAAAATAAATGAATAAACTGCAGAGTTTGGAAATGCGAGTCTAAAATGAAAATATATACACAACACACTGCGTGTCAGGGCTTAACGTGGCTTTTTAAATACTTGAAGCACGCAGTCTTGCAGGATGGCATTGATGTCTGCCTCAAGCTATATTATTGCTGCTGCTGCTTCAAATAATTGTGAAATTATCACAGTGACAAACACAGATCGGGAGAATAAGAGCACCAGTGTCAAAAGAATATCTGCCGATGAACAGGAAAATGAAGAATAAGGTAAAAAACGTATTATACACACCCTAGCGGGAAAACAAACCCGAACCGATGACCCCTATCACCGTCGGGCTGCAGGGGTTTGTTTACTGCGTTTATTTACATAGCTACCAAAGGTTCAGGCACACAAATCTCTTATTTAAAGTACCAGTTAAAATAGCATTCTGTGAGCACCAGTTGACATCAGACAAGATCCAGTTTCCAAACTGCATGATTGGAACGGCAGACAAGACAGCCCCTCCTGCCTGATGCGCGCGGCCAACTGGCTCCGAGAGTGATTTACTGCCCGCAGAAACTTACTCAGCAGGATTTCCAACACATTTGTGCATTCACTCACACGGACAAGAGCGACATGATGCTAAGAGGTATTAAAAAGCCAGGGTCCGCTGCCGTGAATGACAGCAATAAAATGTTTAAAGCAGTAGTTATCACTTTCCAAAAAACCTCCCTTTCAAAGTTGCAGATCTAAAAATCAATGACACAGATTTATGAAGTGAGAAAGATTACCCCAACTTGGTCTGTGGCACTGCATTCTCAATGCCTTCCACATAAAAAGAAAATTACATAATAAAACCCAGGGCACAGCCTGATATCTGGTTTCTATGACTTATCCTCTAGAGTTTTCCAACACCTTTTTTAATTTTCATTTTTCAAGGCCGATGCCATTAATCTTTGAGCAGAATATAAAAAACAAGCACCCCGATACTGTTTAAAGCATTGCAACCTTGCTGCCTGTTCAAGGTGCAAGGTCTACGACTTAAACATATTTTGCTGTGCAAATAGCACAGCACTGAACATCGAAATGCTGCGCCTTTGTGTTTGCGTTTAAAAAAAATCTGCCTTCCTTGTTTCACATACTGAGCACAGCTATGCATAAATCACTAAGCCTTTGAGAGGCTGAAACTTTTAGCAATGTAGTAAAAATGTTTAAACACACATTTATTAATCATCTTCTGTATGAGTAACATGTCCCATAAAGCTACCTAAAAGACAGCCCGTTTGCAGAGGAAAGGCAACGAAACTCATTTGAGCCTCATTCATAATTTAGCAGGAACTTTAACAAGCAGGATGCAGCCTTGGTCATTTTTCAGACCCCAGTAAAGGGAGGGCGCCGCTTCTTAAGACAGCAAAGCAGCTGCCACAACCGTCCTCAGAATCGCACCCGTCTACAATCACAACTTTTTGCCTCCGAAAAGAGATTTAACTCAAAACAAGTTTAAGAAATAAAACAGAAGAAATGTTAAGCACAAAGCAGGCAAATGCTCCAGTCTATGCGTTAGGAAGCCAAGGAAGACTATGAATTTTACACTAATGATTCACAATGATTTTAATCAGGTGCGTAAGAGAGGCTCCGTGATTGGACCTGTTTTCAAGGGAAATTGTCTGCATTTCATCCAGACAACTGCATGAATATGTTACACAACTGTAATTAAGCCTTTTATGCCAAATAAAATATATGTAGTCCTTCGTAGAGGGATTCCCAGTAATTTGTAAGTAAGAAAGACATTCCATTCAGAGGGAAAATATTAAGACCTTCATTTGTTCATAGATGCACTGCATTAAGGAGAAAAGAAATGCATTTATATTTATGGATTGCATTACCTGAGCACTTTGCCAAAGAAAACCCAAAGGGAAGACGTTTTTAAGAAATATTACGTCATTAAGCAGCATACAAAAATGACTAAACGCAGCTGTTAAACTGGACAATGAACGGCGGCTAACAAGTCCTTTTACTGCTTTTTTATTTCCAAGGGAAGATTTACTTCCGCTTTACTTTTCGCTTAACGATTGCAGTGAAAGCTACATTTAGTATATATATAGCCTAGCGTCTAAATTGGCAATGGTGAAAAGTCTCACGAAGACTGAAAATGAATATTATCAACAGGGGTCTTCAATCTCAAAACTCAATACTTCCTCTGAGGGGGAAAACATTCAAGAAAAAGGTCAATAAAGTAATTATTCTAAGAAGATCAAACTAATGGCGATCAAAGTTTTGATGTTATTAGTATCTGAGTGTTAATAGTTAGGGGTTATTTGTTCGCCAAAAATCACAATAGGGTGTAATATTACTCTACCATTAATGAATTTCTAGCTGTATATTACTATTCTATATTACTGCCATGTTTTCTAATAGCATTAATCAACAAACTCTACTTAACTTCTTCAAGTACATTTATTATCGCACCAACTAGGTGTAAATTATTAAACCCTAATGATGTAGGCTCTGAAAATATGTTGTCCTTTATTTTCTCCACTGAGAATCAATGTTATACATTAGCAGTATAAATTAACTAATACTTTACAGAGGCATGTTGCTGCCTTCAACATGTCCACTCAGTAGGATGTATATTCATAGACAAAGGCTCCCCAAGGCCTTGTGGGAAAGGATGACATAGTTCATTTTAATGAAAGAGCTCCAGCCTGGTAATGGCTAAAATGATATATACACATTTGTGCTAAAGAAAATGTGCTTGCAAAAATCAAGCAAAAACCTAAGTCAACGCAGTGCACAAGCGTAATTTTAGCGAATGTGTACATTCAGACTATTTTGCGACACAGCTCACTGCCTACAACTGTCCTTCCTAATTAACATCCATTCGATTTATAGCCCAAATAATGAAATCTGCTTAAAGGTTAACAGCAATAATCACAATAATTATTTTTTCTCCTATCTTCGCACCCCACCTCCAGCCCACGTTTCCACAATGGTTTGACTAAGAGGAATTATTCAAGTTAAATTACGGGTAACCCGGGGCATCTCTTAGACAATCAGCTCCCACTTCAGTATCACATCTGCAGGAGTGTAATTCAATCCTTAAAGTTTTTGGCTATAGTGTCAAGCAATTTTGCTTCATAAGAAATGAACTTAAGTGAATGTTGTAAGTAACTCCAGGTATGGAATCAAAGGCACACAGGTCAGTAAATGCAGGAGTAGCATGTCTTACTTCATACACAAATTTATACAAGTCCTTCATTTATTCCAGGATATTATCAGTAGTGGGACCACATCAGAAATAATTTCTTCCTTCATGTCATTTTTGTAAACTCAGTGGACTATCAGGTCTTGTGTGACTGTCCTTAATCGAAAGAGATTTATCCCGGGTGTTACAGAATGCATCGGGCTTTCATTAAAAATCATTTTAAAAACTTAGTGAAATAAACAAACATTAATTATCGATGATTGTACACTGCAAGATACCTTATTTCAAATGCTTGAAGAGGTAACAGATGTTAGGTATTGCACTGAGGGGTCAGTGTAATCCGAGATCGTTTATATGAACAGAAATGACACGTCACTACACCATATTTTAGCAATAAAACCCAAAGGTAATTGGATGGTTTACCACTACTGTATACTGTATTTATAGTATGGTTAATGGACTCATTTGGACATTTACTGCATTGATAAATCAGTATCAGATCTCCAGTGACGTTGTCTCTTCCATGAGAATATTTAAGCATGGTACATTTTTCTGTCCTAAAAGCATCATCCATACACTTTCAGCTACAGAACAAGTGACCGTGTCAGGTTTAAGAGTGAGAACAGTTAAGTCTATGTACTACGGCTAAATCTTGCAAAGCATATTTATTGTGTACATTAAAAAAAAAGACATTAAGTAGAAAGATTGGTAATGTTTTGGTTCCTATAGTCCTTCTGAGATATAAAGTCGATGATCTGTAATCATTCTTGTTTACTTTACTTTCTTCCTGACATGTGATTTCAACTCATTATAGGTAAAGCATTTATACTCTTGAATTGTTACTTCAAAAACCTTCCTTGCAACATCAACAGTTGCAAATCTCTTTTAAATTATGGTGAAGCATTTCTTCATTAGAAGGGCAATCGATTGTAGGAGTGAGAGTCCAATTCCGCCTTTTATAGAGTATGAAGAAGGCTAAAGATTGACATTTACATCTCCTAATCTCTCATGACTGGCTGAGTAGAAAATTGCCTCATTGATCTTCCCTTTGAGGCAGAGATCACAGTAAAACATCCAGCTCAATTTACACATACTACTTTCTGCCCACCAATCTTCACTTTCCTGTGACGGTAAATACTAATAATGAAACATTTGGTAGCATAATAAAATTACATCAACGACAACAATAAGCATTATTAAATACCTGCATACCAGCTAACCATGAAAAACACTGACATACGTACGTTTGCTTACTGAATATAAATTTCTTGTTTAACTCTCAGTTTACTGCGCTAATCATTGGAAAACAAAGTAAACATGCCCAGTGCCTTTAATACATCTGAGTTACCGAAAAGAAGCTTTGGCTGGCACAACGCAGTTAGCTAGTTAACCAAATCAACTGCTGGATAAAAGTATTCAAAAACCTTACAGAAAGCCTCAAGTCTGTCCTAAATGTACTCAGCTGCTAAACCTTACCAATACCTTATAATACCTTACAACATAAAATCCTATATGCTAAACAAGGTATTTTTATTGGCTACAGACAGTATTTTTCTCCCCCGGAGAGGCCCTCCAAGTGTCTGATGGCTAATGTCAGTGGGAAAAGCTAGTTTGGAAGGTTGCATCAGTAGGACTCACGTCCAAGATAAATCAGAGATATGTGTTGCACACTATAAACAATACAGGATGCATCAATGCGTGCCAAGCCTAAAGGCTGCCTGCAGATTTTAAGAGCGATTATGCAGCGCATGGGATTCTGCTTGGGCAGCGAAAGAGAGCTCAGTGACAAGGAGAGAGAAAAGCAGAACTGCAGGCTAATAAATAAAATACATTCACATTGATTTTCCCCTGCAGTATACAGCCTATACATTTTCTACTTGCCAAGTAAAAAAGACGTGTCTAGAGTGTTTCACAAAGAAGGTGTAAATTTTAAAACCAGATGGGTTTACAAATACTCGCTGATATCCATTTGTTTAAAAAAAGAAATGCCACGATATTTTTCACAATAGCCATTAGTGAAAATTAACATGAAATCCGTAATTAATTGAAATAAATGGCTTTGTTCATGAAAGCTTTTGGATCAAGCCATAGGAATCAAAGCGTTTACAAACAAACAAATACCTATGTTTCTTGTCCATTCCCCCCCTTATACTGTGTGGGCACATACAAGCCGCTGTCAACAGACATAACATGATCAAATGCAGCGGATTTTGCCAGCCAAGATTTGCAGTTTGAATTCCTGACAGTAAAAACAATGGACTTCACACAGCTATTGCAAACCCTGGCATGATCCCAGACTGAGGAAATCAAATAGTGTTCGGACCACCCAAGGAACACAAAGACTTACTTATAAAAAGATTGATTTCACCATGAACATATTTTTATGTGAACGTTAAGGGCAGCCAAATTTCCAACAAATGCAGTTAAGTGCATTAATGCATTAACATTGTCTATAAACTTAGTAACACTGAGAGGAACTTGATTGCTGAATCTACAAGTGTACCGTTTCTCAACGGCACACGGGGCTGAAAGGCCAGGAAGGCGGAAAGAAATTTTATTATACATTTATTGTCGATTATTTTTTTTTTTTGTTATTTAAAACGGTGCAAAAATAAATACTTGTGGTAAAAAAGCCAATTTGTAAAGCCTCAATTTCCCTGCCATCCAGCGTCTTAAATTTTGCCACCGAACATGGGAAATATTACTTGACATGAGAAGGAGAGCACGGGTTTCCCTGAGACTCTCAGGGGCGCGCAGCTCGTGGGATCCAAGGCGAGCCCTCAACTTATGCGCTTGACACCTGGAAAACAAACGTCCCCGGCAGCTGCTTAAGATTCTGATTTGATATCAGCATTTGGAGCTGTCACTGGAAAATTATAGTACCAGTCAGTTGTTGCTAGGATTGATTTTCATTACCACTAAACACAACAAATGTGACGCAAGCCAAGGACATTTCCCAGGTCAGGTAATGACAACGCTCCTTAAGAACTAATGGACTTCTCAAAATTATTTACATTTTTTTCTTCCTTCAGGACACCCTTGGTAATGAATTCCGGAGTAAGGACACATTGATAGATTCCCTATCATCAAACAGGATACTGAAGCAACCATTCAATTGACAAGAAATGAATTTGCTGGGGTGGGGTGGGAAGGTGGAGTGGGGGGGGGCGCGGAAAAAAAATTAATTTTGTGCGATCAGCAAGGTTTCAAACAATCATTGGCCAAGTGAAGTCTGTGCCCATATCATAAGTCATTTTGTTTTATAGGCCATTAGAATCTCCAGAGAAAGGCTGCATAGAGACCATGGCTTTTTGTCGAAATTAAAATGTCAAAGAGAAGAAATAGAACAAAACAGGGAATCTGCATTTAATTACAAGACCATAAAAATTCAATAATGAGGGGACAACGCCGTGCTTGGCACAGCAGTGTCCGATTGCGGCTCACTGGAACAGAATACATTAATCTTTTCAAAGTGGTTTTATCAGAAAGGATGTATCGGGATGTGGTCCTTAAGCGTTTACAGCAAGTCGCTGATTCAGTCTTAAGTGCAAGACTTAGTCTCACGTCAGAGGCTGCACACCAACAGGCCTAGGAAACAAATTAATCACACTCGATCATAAAGGTGGGTGTGTACATGGTGGTGTGCGGCTATAAATGACAAGTATTCTCTTTGGGCTCAAATTTCAATGTTTCCGAATTATTAAAGATTGTGACTAAAGACGCTTTAGTAAGGCAGAGCTAAGCTAATGAACGTGAAGCGCACTGGCTACATGACCAAGCGGCATGACAGCATCGAAGCGCTTTCTGCCAGACGCATATATCAAGCAGCTACCTCACAGTAACCAATCACAGCAGATGATGCTGTAGGTTATTGCCCATTATGATTATGTATATGATATGAGAGGGGAGAGATTTTCAATAGAAACCCAATAATCGCAGGATCCGTGATTTAAAAGAAGAAGGGGGTGTAATGTAGATTCCGTTGACTTCGATGTCTGACACCCCAAAGAGACATGTGCAGGCGGTATGTCTTTTCACTGCTGCTGTTTGCATTAATCAGTAAGAGGAAGCTAGGGAAAGGGGGGGGGCTGGTGGGGAATGGAACGTTGGTCAGCTGAAGGTCATATAGACCACAAAACGACAGACGTCAGATGCTACGCCTTTCTAAAGTCTACATGTGGTGTCATCAGTTATATCTCTGTTGGAGCTGAAACCGCGGGTCATTGCCCCAAAATAAATATTATATACACATAAAAGTATTCAGAAAAAAGATACATGTGCCGTAGTTTAATTTTAAAGCGCAAACGGGTTTCATCGGTCCCTGGTGGGCTACAATTAACCACGATTGGACACAACTTCCATTATTTGTCATTAAGTGAACTACCTACAGGGTTAGAGTGACCCAATCGCAAGAGCTGTAATAAAAAAAAAAACCAACATCATTAAGCTGAAGAGCCGGAAGACAAGGTTTATGAAAAAAAAATCTGCATCGTTAATGGAAAATGGGCACAGTTTGGCTTCAAAACAAACACATTTCATCACATTTTAATCATTAGCACGTCATTACTTCCCTGTGACACGTACAATGTCATCCTGCAATCCACGGAAGAACTATTTGTGTCAAAGACTCTTTACCAAAGCATACAAGAAAAACGCAAAATGCAAAACAACGCTAACAACGCTAATCATAACACCGACTCATATTTTAATACATCTGGCACATTAAACCTCAAAGGAGACACTGTTTCAATTAAGCTTAATGATTACGGTTCTGCGGAAAAAAGTCCTGATACTGAAACGTATAAATATCAGAATTAGTACAGGGCTGCTGTGTAGACATGGCAGACTGTGAAATTCACACAATACAAAACACAACATTTCCAACTAGCTGCCAAAAGTAGCAATATGCTCAAGTTCACTTCTGTTCTGAACCGCTCTTATCCCCAATGAGATTTAATAACCAAGACTCACTTACTAACCCCAACTTTACAGTTATCACGCTCTTTCATATGCTAAGATGTATTATAACAACTTCACCTTTTAATATATGTAAAAGCTAACTTACGAAACTTTCAATGAATTAGCTAGGGTCCAAACTGATGTCCAAACTGAATGTTTTTATAAATACTTTGCCCACCTCCTAGTGAGGACGTCCATGGCTGTCAAGTATAACAGGTATTATTCAGAAATGGAGGCTTTGATTCAAGTCTACCTCTGCTTTGCAATTAACCCATTAGGCACACGGAAGCTCTGAGCTGGCTGTAAAAAGATAACGTACGGAGATACGTCTCTAGTCTTGGACAGCATTCCACAACTTACAGAGAGGGCGCTAACCAGAATTGCTCACACCCTCCCATATGACAAGCCACATGATATGCAAATTAACATATACAAGAACAATCATATGTACAGGCCAGACGGTCACCAGTGACCAGGCAGCTGATTGGACAGTCACATCACCCAGTGTCAGAACTACTAAAAACTAATATTTCAGTGCCAGCAACAGCATAACATAATTCCCTGATCTTTTTTTTTCCCCCCATATAATGAATTTGATTATCAGGTGACCCTCCCCCCATGGCGGGGGGGGGGGGCACTGCTAATAAGGGCATACTCTTGATTTATATATTCCATCATAGTAAATTATCTGCAAGCTTGAAATAGTTAATGCCTGTAATCAGCTGAACATCTGTGATCTGTGTTGTTTGTATAATGTGCTCAAGCTGGCTTGGTGAAATGTTTCCATGTCTTTCACATAGTAACACATGAGTGAAAGCAATTACTAGAAACGCGGAATGTTTTGGAAGCACTTTGCCTAAAACTTAAATGTATCTAGTACATTTATATAGACCATTATCAATTTGTTACTCTATTGAAATATTAACATAGAATTTGGATATACCCAGTATTACAAGTTTCAAAATGTAAAATATATCGAGCAACATCTGACGTTAGAATATCATTCTGTAACAAATTCAGTCCCATTTTTTAACTATACACACAGCATTTTACATTTTCACTATAACTTCCATTTTAAAGTTGAAATTATGGCACTAAAGTACATCGTGCAAATCAGGTCATCTTGTCAGCTAGGGGTGATTGGTTATGACAAAAATCAATCACCATTATTTTGGTTAATACTAAGATCACCATTATTTAGCATGATTTACTCACTTTAGAAATATCATTCATTTACTGAA
>JAABNX020000047.1:7591403-7609070 GCA_015163995.2 Mormyrus lacerda | reverse complement strand
AGACAGAGAAGACTAGAGGTGAGACCAAGGTTATAATAGTTTTGGATTTTTCATCAGTTTTAGTTTTTATTTCGTTTGCATTTTTTGTTCAGCAATGATATGTGATTGCTGAGCCGTTGCAAGGGGGAGGGTGCATCTGACCTCCTCGACTGTAATTGGTCCAGCCCAGAGTCGATCATGACCAATTGGCCAATCCGCCATTTTTAATAGTTTATAACGTTACAAAAAAAAAAAAAAAAACCATCGGCGGCCGGCCCACAAAAGACGAAAATCACCGTCGGCCCACTGGGCAAATGCCCGGTATGCCCTATGGCCAGTCCAGCCATGCATATACCTTTAGTTTACCTATCCACTTTAGTTTGGCTGTATTCAGAAGCAAATTAATTAATGACATTCAGGAGAAGTTGAACAGAACTGGAGATCCTTCATCACCGTTATAATGAGGAGTACGTAGAAGCACTTCCTAACAAATAAATGAGTAATAACGAGGCGGCTTCTCTTTTCAATTTTAGCAACGTAGACAGACATGCTTAGTCGTGTCTCCGCATCTACCCAGCAAGCATGCCCTTTTTGGGCCTGTGTGGGGCCATTGTGGGCAGCCCACTGTGGGTCCCCATGACCGGCGTAAAATGCGGGGCTCGTGTGGGCTGCCCACACTAAGCAGAGTGGATCCACAGTTTGCCCACACGTTTTTTAGCCTGCTGGATGCTCCCCCTGTGGGCATACCGCGGCCACATTGGCCACACTACGGGCCGAATGTGGGCACATTGGGAGGGAGGAAAGCGGTGAAGCCACAGTGCTCCAGTGTCCCTGTGGGCATGATCTGTGAGTCTTTAACTAATAAAATTAGTTTGGTCCTATACTGCCAGCATACCACAATGTTATTATTAATGAGTATGCAGAATAATTCCACTTATAGAAAGTAGCAGTAATAAACAAGTAATGTTTCAAACAGACCAGTTAAGAAAAAATGAAGAAAACATTGAAAACTGAATACAAAACTGAGTATGTAGATTGAGTACTAAATATATATTTAATACTCAAACATTACAATGAGCACAAAGTATTACATACATAAATAATCAATATTAAATCAATGTCCTCAGTGTCCTTCGGCTCCTTCCCCCATCCTGGTCTCTTGCATTCTGCAGCCATGTTTAACTATAGATTTCGCCTCTGAGGCTGTGGCCTGGCTATTTGTCATTTAGTTGAGAAAAAACTGAAATGCTAATTTAAAAAAAAAAAAAAAAAGAGGTACTCCAAAAGTAAAGTATATACTTGTATTTTCCCTACTATCAGGTAGTTTCCCAGGACTTGAGAGATACTTAAATTGAGGTAATATATTATATTAAACTAATATATTAAACTATAATGAAGTGTAATAAACTTGTAATGGAACATGGCAAAGAACATAGGTGTACTGTACAAAAGTCAGCTAGAGAAATTACTGTACAGATACCATTTACATTGTCTATTTAAAAGATGAACCATGTCTGTGAGCACATATATCAATATTGTTTTATATGATACAAAACACTGTATGTAGATGTAATGTGGTCATATGTATAACATCAATATAGATGTGCATAAATAAAAGAACATTTAATATACATCTTACCTTATATTTAAGTATGAGGCACACAGCTTTAGATGACAATAGTAGTAATAACAATAATAAATTATTCAATTAATAATTACCATCAACAATAATTATTATTATTGATGTTTCTGTTGATAAATTAATTTCATTAACCACTAATAATAATTAGCCTGTGTGGGTTTACTATGGGCCAGGCCAACTGCGGGCTTGTCCACAGAAAACCCACATAGGGGCCCCAAAGGGCAAAACTGCTGCGGGCCCCGCGTGGGATCAGTGTGGGTTTGCCCTGACCACACAGGGCCCAAATGGGCATGTGCGTTGAGTATAAAGAGAATGAGTGAGAAAGCATTGTGCCGCAGCTGTGTTGAGGCATCGTGGAGTAAAGCTGCACTTTTCACTTGTTTCATTCCAGGGTCAAACTCTAAATACCTTTGTCGTCTGAGAACAAATACATGAAATTACACTTCAAAAGCAAAAGATTCAATCTGAACACCACAAGATGGAGGAAGATATCTGACTTTTGATTGAAAAATGCGAAGCAGAGATCTAGGAAGATCAGGAAACTACAATCGTTTGTCGAAGAGAGAATTACACTCAAAGAAATACCGAGGGGTAGCTGAAATGTTGGCACAATTAAAGGATTGTCGATTTTCTTCGGAACTAAGAAACTTTTGGAAATTTAATAGCGCGGATGTAAGTGAAGTTAGAATTCATAAGAACATCCAAGAATCAGAAGAAAATTTAAGAGCTCGACTGAAAAACCTGAATGAAGCTGCAGAACAACAAGCAACAACAAGCAGACGAGGAGGGACCTGGGGCACAAGACTGATGAATTGGATCCCGTGAAAAGCAAGAGGGAATTCCGCTCTGGAGTGTCAAATGAGCTTCAGGAATAGCATTCCACGGCTCAGTCATTATCAGGTAGCGCTTTCCTGCTCACTTCAGCATAACTTTTAACACTAAATACAGATGTAGAGCGGTAGCTTAAACAGTGTATGAAATGTCCGCCTCCTTGGGCAAATATTTAAACTCGCTCAATGTGATAATGGCATTAGACGCTGGATATAGCTTCACTACATTTTAAATAGGAAGCCGTGTAACACATATTTAAAATTTTTGTCGCCATATTATGCAGAAATAAAGCATAGTATAAATACAATTCATCTATTCATCTTTCATTGCCACTGGGCTACAATGTTTAAATAGTTACATCCAAATGCCATATGGAATTACAGCTGTGCAATAACTTTACATTTATTGCTTTCTAATATTCCTGCAAGATGAAGATGTGCCAGTTCCTCCCAATTTTGGTTGCAAAACCACCAGCATAATCAGTCATGCTTATCGTGATAAGTGTTACCTAAGAACACAATTAGCAGAGCAGAACCACATCTGTTGAGAAGACACCTCAAACCACATAAGAGGGAGGATGCCCTCAAATTCTGGGGAAACCAGAGGTCAAACTGAATTAACAAGAGTAGAAAATGGGACTTGTGGAGAAAGAAGACAATAGGGAAAATGTATGACACTGAAGTGACTCCTGAAGGAGAGGATGTTCCAATATTAGAAAAAGCCCCAGAGGATACATCACATGAGACTTGTTCCTGCAAGAAGAGTGTGATATAAAAAGCAGACAGGCTAACGAAGATGAACTTGGCCCAGAAACACAACACAGAACCACTTCACAAGATGCCCAGTGAGGGGACAAAAAGACCCATGATGACAATGCAGACACAAAGCAAAGTTCTTGAGCGCTTCGAATCGCGATACAAGAAGTATCTGGTGCCAAACTAAGAGTGGAGCAAAAATGACAAGAGTAGACTGAAATGTCCTCTAGACTCAGTAACACTGAGACTCACCCAGCCAATGAACTGCAAAAAGGCTCCCACCTCAAAAGTCAACAGCAACAAAAAGGTAACCATATATTCAGCAGAGCCAGAAAAAAAATAAATAAGTTCTGTCATGAATTTCAGGACTTACTGAAAGCACGCCCACAGGTCCTACAAAATATAATGAATCCATTGGAGCACCTAGCTTGTAATACCCCCTAAAGTACAAAATCAAAAGTGATACAAGTGACCTGGAAGAACTTTTAGAAGCTGTGAATGACTGAAGAATTAACAGGATAATCAGTGAAAGGATTAAAACAGTAAAGCCCCCAAAAGAAAGTGAGATGTGTAGAATACTTACATATGTAAAGGAACCCCATGCCTCTTGAAAAACCAAAATAGATGCTGAAATTGAGAAGGCCCACAAAGTGAACAGAAGGACGTAAATCATCCTAATCTAAAAATCCACGAAAGGTACTGACGGTTCAGATAATGCAGCAACATACTGAAGTACAGAGCATTCGAAAAAAAACAGAAACAATGGAGTACAAAGCAATAAGAAAATATTCTATAAGGCAGCACAATGGTTCGATGAAAGGTTAAGTGTTAAAAATTAATACCTAAAAGACCAAATTAACAGCAAAATTCATAAAAGAAAGCAACATTTGCATGCTGAACGCAATTTCCTAACTCATCGCCAACTTGTTGGAAAGGTCAAAAATAAATCTAGACAATGCCTTTCTGATTTGGTATAATTTCTTCAGAAGACTGCACAATGATTAATGAGGTAGAGCACTGAAACTTTCCAGGACCTACTGTACATTCAAGGTCAAGGGTCATTTATGCTTTAAGTATAAAATTGCTTTACCTAATTGTTTCCACTTTACATATTCAAGTTATGTACCCTCACTGTATCTTCTACATTGAAACATCAGAAAATCTCTTCACAAGTACAGTAACTCAAATATACATACAGGAGACTAGTTTTAACAATCACTTCTGCAAAAAAAAAAAAAATGGAGATAGCAGGGGGGTGAATGTTTAAAGAGTTGTGCGAGTCTAAGCTAACTTAAATTATATCCACCATATGGGAACTCAACTGTTAAAAGCAACGGGAAATATTCAGTCATATCTTGTATAGATACCTAATCTCTCTTGGACATAAGATTCATGCAAATGGGTCAATGGGATATTTAAGCATTACTTATTGAAGAATATCCATCTACACATCAAGTCATCATAAAATAGGCATACAAATATGATTATTTTTTTGTTAGAGATGTCCTTAAGATTTCCCCCTTCATAACCTTTAAAATAAAACAAATGCCTGGTGAACGAATTGGGTTTCATGTCAAAGTCTTTATTCAAAAGCTCGACATAACATAAGAGGACGTCCAAAGTTTGCCAGCAACATCTTAACCTGTGTTATGTTGGTGGAGAGACACTGACCAATCTAGTACAGAATTCCTTAAGTGCCATCAGGGCATTGCAGTGCACCAGAAATTTCAATTCTTTGCATAGAATATAAACTCAATTTAGTTTGTGAAGGCAAACTTACCAGTTACACAAATAAGCACCCTACTTAAATAAATAGCAACCCCCCCAACACCACAATTTGGGGAGAGGAGGGGGATTAGGTGTATAAACTATGCATCAGGAAGTGTAGCGAGTATGGAGATTAACCGAGCAAAAAAAAAAATATATATATTATTCATAAAGCAAGACCTGTGTGTAAATAAAGATAAATACACATTTGTAGGAGTGCTTCATAACATTGAGGTTTACATTCCAGTTCTTAAACAACCGGGGACCACATTAAGAGCACTGTAGTAGTATTAGACAGCAGCCAGGCCCCAGTCCAAAACATCGATTCAATCGATTGGAAACAAGCAAAACCATGTACAGGTGTCAACATTTCATACAAGTGCATTTCATTTGGAGGGTAGGGGATGGAATCTGGGTTACTCTGAGGTACAAATTATCACCCTATCACAAGTTTGCTGCATCTTTAAACACAAACCAAACATGTGGAGATCAGCTCACAGGCAGCCATCTAACAGTACTACAGGGTCATGCATCTCGGTGCTGCAACAACCCTTGGAGGAAATCCCATGCTGGTCAAGTTGGAAACGAACTTAAGGCCGAATTCTTCAGATATTCCCCTTGACTGACATTAGCCCCAGCAGACCCTTAAGCTTCTAGCTCCAAACCCAGCCCCAGCTTGTGACCACCAGCATTGATGCTTTTCCCATCAATCAGGGCAGACAAGTTCAGCTTCACACCTGCAAGTAATGAAAAAGGAACCTCGATTTTAAAATATATTATACAATCATATTATATTACAGTTAGCCCTATGTTTCCACAGGGGATACTTTCGTCATACCAGGAATGAAGCAACTGCAGGTTAAGGGCACTTAATGCTCAGCACAACAAATTCATGCTCTGCTTTTCGAAAACTTTCTGGATGTTTTTCCCCCTGAATATTCTCAGTTTGTGGTCAGAAGGGTGACTGCATATCCAGGTGGTTACAGTCAGAATGGATTTCATTCCTTTATACCACAGTGTACACAAACTCCACACTAAATGGACATGACATTCAAGGGGGCTTTCACAGAAATTATTCTCTCAAAGTGGCGACACCAAGTCATTTCATCTGCAAGTGCAATCATTAGTTTTACGTTGATCTCATCACAGTGTGGCTTGAAAATGGTCATACCTGGCCGCAGGGTTTGACTGTACCCGACTCCAACTAGACTGGCGTTATTCACTTTAGCCTGAAAATTAAATAAAATAAAAGGCACCGATGATGACCCCCAAAAAAATAGGAAACTGCCAAAAACAGTAGCAAGGTTTCAGTTACATTACTGGGTACAAGTACTGAATCAGAAACGATTATTTGTTCTGTGAAGAACCGTCAAAGTAACTCAGGAAGCTGCCTTTCCCCACACAGCCATAGCAACATCTGCGTTACGCCTCGAAAGCCACAGGATGAAGCCACCAAGCCGCAACTTACGCTGATGGAGGAGCTTCTGTCTAGCTGGTACTTGGCAGCAATGCCAAAGCGCGTGCTGTTGCTGCCCGCGGTCCACGCCAGGTTGACGGCAGTTTCCAGTTTGTCGCTCACTTTCTGGTAAATCGAGCCACCGAACTCTGTGCCGTCGTTGCTGAAAGAGACATTTGGCTGTAAAAACTAAAAAAAAAAAAAAAGGTATGGCCATAAATGTATTTTTTTTTTTTTTTTTTTTTTAAAGTGACTAACAAACTTAAAACTGTCCTGAAAAGCACAACTCACATTTCAATCTAAAAATAGAACAAAACCTGACTATGCTTAGCCTTCCTATTCTAATTTGCAACCTAAAGGGGGAATTCTACCATAAAATATTTTGATATAAGAGAAGGGGGAATTTGACATTAAGTAGACACCAGTCTCATTTTCAGACTTACACATTGGTATGCAGCTGGAAGTCCCCAGTCTTGTAACCAACAGCAAAGTTGTTCTGGGTCATTTTAGATTTGGCCGTGTCAAAGGTCATTTGGTAGCCAGCGAGCCATCCTTCATAGCCGACCACGGCGGCACCATGAATGGCCGGACCAGCAAAGTCAAAGTCGACATCACAGCCGAGGTTGACATGTTCACGCTTGTAAGCCGTCTTCACCTTCCCGCTTTTCTTGCTGGAGAGGAAACATTTAAATGAGTACAAAAGTAAGGAAAGTTCGTATATATGCATCTTATATCCAATACGATAAGAAAAACCCTGCATATCCAGAAACTGATAGAAAATTGCAAAAACCTGAGTACAGAAGCATCTTTTTATACTTGGCTTAACCAAAAGCATAAGGTTAGGATATACTCATTCTCTGCCATCTTGCAGTGAAAAATACTCATTTCCTCTAACAGAAACTGAAGTCAGCAAGGTTGCTGGACATGAACATAACCAAGAGGTTGCTGGTTAGATACCTAGTTGTACAATTTGAATAAAGCCAACCTTCATTAGACTAAACAAAATTCAATTTGGATATTAAGAGGCTAAAAAAACCCTAGCATCTATGTTCACAAAAGGAAGATCAACATTACCCAGTGTTCGGTGAGAAAGTTGTGTCGAAAGTCAGCTTCACCCCTTTGGCAATCTAGGAGGGAGGCCACAGATAAGAATCCAGAGAAAACCAGTTAACCAGTTAAGAACCAATTATTTTGCAATTTAACAAATAACTTGGGTACACACCTGATCTTCAATGGTAATTTCTGTTCCGAGGGTATTGTCGGTATTCCATTTCTCTGTAAAGGTCAGTCCATACTCTGACCACTTGTATTTGGTTTCAAGGCTTCCATTAACTTTACTGGTGTCAGTGTTGGAGGAGCCAGATGTTTTGAATTCCTGCACAAAATTCAAGATAGGTGTATGTTTCGTGCTTAAAAGACATGGATGGAACAGTAGGATCACATTTATCTAATCAGACATGTGCTGCAAAAATTCAGTGCACACACCAAACACTGCAGACTCCCACTTACCACTCCACTTGCAGATCTGGTTTTTACATCAAGCTTCACAAGACCAAAACCTAAGGACATTCAGAAGGGTGTGCTTAGTAATGTCTGGTATTGAGCGTCATTAAAAGCTGAACATTGACTTGATTTGAAATCCCTATTGGTAGTAAATGCATAAACTAATGCCCAATAAATAGCCTGTTCAATCCTTTCCTTTACATCTAAAACCTTCAGTGCTGAACTATCAATCACAAGCAAAAAGTTTAGTACACTGACCATTATACGTAAAAGCACCTTACAAACAAACTGTTAAAGAAAAAATACCACACAATAACTTTAGGACTTGATACAACACAATACTTCCTTTATCAAGTTGATTACTAACAATGCCAAATTATGTCTGATTTTGCATGAAACACTTTCGCACTTCTGGATTTTGGTCATTTCATCATTGTGCATTTGGTTGAGTTGTTCTTTTCTTTTGGTGTAGGAAAATGGGAGAGTTTGTACATTTAGGTAGATTTGGTTCCTTTGAGTGTTTGGTTGCCTACTACTGCTAAACTCAAACGGCTACAATAAACAGTAACAAATGACACCGACTATTCAGCTACAAAAAAGCAGACTAAATGTATACAAATACCATATCCTTTGCTGAAGATGTCTTTGGCAGATTTGCCGAGGTCACTATACGACGGAGGAACAGCCATGCTACCTAAGACAGAAAGAGAGGGAATCCAGTTATTGGAGAGTACATAAGTGTTTAGTGTTAACCAGAAACAAAACTGCACACATTAAAAGCAAAAGGAGGGACCAGTAATATAGGTACCAAGCGTCATATGCCGCAAGCGCAAACTCATCGCCTCAGACCTGACAAATGGCACGTCAGTGAGTTTTGTGGCTCTGTTAGGCAATTACACATTACGCATCACTGGCATTACGCCTCAGGCGGAAGTATCCATTCAGAAAAAGCTACAACATTCCTTGTGCTGCATGAATGACCTACAACATTTTCAACCGGGACCATCTATACATTCCATCCGGCAGCCGTTTTCAGTTCAATATATGAATAATTGACTTGCACACAGATTCATGAACACAGCACATTTGCCTTTTCATTAAGTAAAAAGCCTGTACCAAACGCATTCAATAAAAGGCTTATATCAGACACGCATTAACTCAAATACTTTTAAAGCAATGCTAAATTGAATTGCCACAAATATACCATTTTGCAGAATAAATGCACCAAGATCCCTACTTTTAATGGTTTTAACAATCAGGACAACCCTGTTTCAGTTTATCGACCAAGAAAAAAATCATTATTAAAAGACTGGGAACCACTGTCATGTGCCTCATAACTACGAGTTCAGCTCAACAAGGTTAAGAGGAGGCAGCCATGTTAACATCTATATTGCACTATCGTTTGAAAACCTGAAACGTATTTTTTTATATTCGCGCGGTTGAGGGTTATGGCTAATTTTGAAAGGGACAAACCAAAAAAGTTAAAATATCTACACACTGCAATAACCAGTGACTTAAAACACAAAAGAAAAAAAGTTGTAATACTAGTAATAGCACTTCCCTTACCAATACTAAATCGAAAGGAAACTAAATGTTTAGCTAGTCGACTCCAAAAAAATCCTGACACGAAATAAGGTTACTTATATGAAATTCAGTCTCCTTTTACGAACAAAATGCTACAGTGGCAGCGCTTTTCAAGGCAACTACTTATGACTAAAAAGGAAAAAAAGTTCACATACTTCGTAAGAAATAACTTAAATAAAGAGGGATGCAACGTAACACAACACGAAGCTAAAATTACAGAAACAAACTCCGCGAATGTCAGTCTCCGAACCAGCTTGACAGTACCGGAGCACGTTGTCTTCACCGGGAATCTACGGACTACACGGGCCTCCTCCAAACTCGTGCAAAACTCGGCACGGAAGTTAAACAAACCCAAAGTACTTCGCTTAACACCTGCGTAACAAGAAGTATTAAATGAGACTTACGGGTAAAAGATGAAGTGGAAATGAAATGCAGTGCAAAGCTTTACTCTTTTGGTTGACTATGGCGTCCCACAGTGACGACAAATCTCTCCAGCTGGAGGGCGAAGTGAAGGAGACACCGCAGTACAGCATAAACCCTTACGGCCTCACCGATAGGACCCAAAGGGAAAGCTGTCTTCTGTGCGCCTGTCCGAAATCAAATTAATTATTTTATACACGATCAGTTAAAAATTCTTTTTCGCTACTAAAATATATGACACATATTACTTAATAATTATTATTCGTGATTAAATTAATAAAGTTGTTAGCCAACTAAAACTCCCTTTAAGGGCAAATTTCGGACGTCTTTTAGAAAACTTTTGCCTGGGACTGCTGGCGAGAATAGCGCAAGTCTTACACCGGTGTTGCAGCACCGTTTACGTAAATAATGATCAACGAATGGGGAATGCTGGTTTGGTCAGTGGTGTGATGAGGGTGTGCCTCATGTTAAGCAATGATTTCCAACTATGTGTATTTGGTTTTTTGCAATCTTCCTTTTGTAATCTTAAAAAAAGAAACTGAAGAAACTTTAATTAAAACGCAAAATGTACTTAATGTTAAATATATGTTTGAACACTGATCCATTGATTTAAAAAAAAGCATTACGTTCTATTAAGCGGGGGTAACTTAAATCATAGGTTCCGATCAATGTGACCTCAAGCAACAGTAAGTTATGCATAAAATATTTACAAGGTTCCATAGAACTCCGAGATAACAGCTTCAGGCACATTGACAGCGTTCTTAAAAACACCCTGAGGGAACACTGCACAAGAGTGTTAATTGTTGAATGACCATCTCAAGTTAACTGAACACTGCCCAGATGGCAAGTAGAGAGAATGTTTCATGGAACTTTCTGGCATGAATGAGAACTGGGAATCATCACTGATGTAAATAATGACTCCTGAACTGCATGAGAAAGTCTTACAGGAGGATGTCAAGGTATTCATCCATGAACTGGAGTTTAGTACCATAACAACAGTTCAAAACTCACCAGTAAAGCTGTCTACTGGCTAAAGTGGAAAAACAGTCCCTATGTTGACCTAACTGAAACATTACAAATTAGATTCATTTGTCCAAACTCTTCTTTGAGCTTAAGTAATTCAACAAAGAATAAATATACATAGAGATGCATCTAAGACAGTGTGTGGTCTGCCTGAGGTGAGTACCTCAGTCCTTCAAGTCCTCAGTAGCTGAAAGTCCAGACGTCTGCTGTCTCACTAACCCCCAGAATGTATGAATGAAGTTCATCAAGGCTCCCGACCTAAACCAATACCTTTCTGCCTACAGGGCACATACACTACTGACCCTATCTCAATTGCTCTCTTGATCATCAACTGAATGTCATGTACAATATTTCCTGTAAATCACCTGCTTTTCCAGTACTTTGCCATACACTTCATCTTGACCAACTGTTTATTGTGTGTTGAAGGTCACTCGATCCAGTACTTTGTCCTTGGTAACTACTTTGATACCCAGTACTACTAATTTCCCAGTGCTTGGTAATTTACATTTTTTAACTTTGCATTATCTGTTACAATGCAACACTCATGCTCAGTACAGTCTTGCTATATCTAAAATCAAGTGTAGTGACTAGACTCCTGCTTCTTTAAACCAAAGAAACTATTTTATATTGTGCATAGTATTTGTACCATTGATCTATGCTACAGTACATGTCTTTACAATATGAACAGACTATGTGTGCATTAACGGAAGCTTCTATTCAATTTTGTTAGAACAGTGCAGTCACATAACCAATAAACCAACAAAGCTGTGCACAGGCCTGGTAAATATTAATAGGAAATGTTTGTGCAAGTTACTGCTACTAGGGCTGGCTATTTCATATATCTAAAAATTCCATATTATTCCACCAAATGCTGTTAATGTTTAATATATTAAAAGATTCTCAATTATCCAATCACATTTTTGGTCAAGATAACATGACTTGTAATGCAATTCTAAATTAATGCTTTGAATTAGCAGAGCCCAAAGACTGTAAAACCAGGTTAAATCTATGCTCTTCGCCAATTCATACACTGCGTGTCTGTAGGCTATCAATAATTCTGTTTATAAACCTGCACATAATCAGCATCCATGATGGCTTTCATGCATTTAAAAATAAAAAAAAGAGAGAAATGGGAAAATCACAGTGATGAGAGCATCTCTGCTGTTACGAGAAACAGCACCAAACATTTAAAACAACCAACTATTCCTAGTAAATGGCAAAATGAACTTCATGCTTGTTTCTAAATCCCTAATGTAATCCACATGAAGTTTCTGACGTAAATGAAATATCAGTACAGCGACTTGGGCAAGACATTAGAAACACAAGCTGGGTACATATTGAAATAAACATTTAATAACGGAAAAGACACTTATTACACAGAACATGTACAATAAAAATCATTAATTCAATAATTACAAAAAGAAGAGTGTGGTGATCAGTTACACTAATTATGACACCTTCGTTAGCAAGGACAGCAAGGCCCTGAAAACACAAAAAGCTATTATATGCTACATATAATGATAAATGATCCTGAAAGCATTTCAGAGGAGAACATTGTTGGGCTTCTCTTAGGAATATGTTCTGATAATATTTATGTTACAGGTTCAGTAGCAGCAGGTATTGTTTGCAGTGTGCTGGACTTTAAGAGCAATCGATTTGGAGACTACAGTGCAAAAATGGAACAGGTAGATGTAGATATTTATGTGCGTTTGTCTATGTGTAAAAGCCAATGGTCAACACTCTGAGACAGCTCGGTGACAAACTGAGGAGTCATAAGTAAGAATTATGAACATTTCACATAAATTTGTCTATTTTTGGACTTTCTTGCAGCATTGTGGCAATCGTTTATTAAA
The DNA here is from genome assembly GCA_015163995.2 of Mormyrus lacerda. Classification (NCBI taxonomy): domain Eukaryota; kingdom Metazoa; phylum Chordata; class Actinopteri; order Osteoglossiformes; family Mormyridae; genus Mormyrus; species Mormyrus lacerda. Next base: position 7,596,257 of record JAABNX020000047.1, on the reverse strand, counting down.
ACAAAACATCATGTCAGTAATATTAAACTTAATTATCAAGGAGAATAATGTGCTTCAAAAAACACCAAGGTTACGTGAGGTACATCTCATATAGTACCACTGGTGGTTTTCCATTGTTTCGATTCTCCTGAATTGTTTTAAATAATGTGCAAAGAACATTACTGCAAACTGCAAAAGGCAAAAAAATAAAAACACACAGGAAGAAAATGGAAAAACGGAAGGGGAATTACAACGGGCCCTATCACCCCTCTTTGTTTTTTGTTTTTGCTTCTTTGCATTTTCATGAGTACAATTTTCCTGACAGATACAAAATGCAAAAGTCTATCTTAAATAATTGTTCCAAGTAAACAAATGCACACCTAAACACAGACTGTGCATTTCTGTAAACTCTTAACTTCCATTCCAGTATGTGGGAGTATTTTTTCCATCTTCAAATACAACCACGAAAAACAAAAGGGAAAAACAGGAAGGGAAATGTTCTATCTTCAAGAAATCAGGGAATTTATGGCAACTTATCAATCTGTATATTGTTTTAACAGATTATCCTAAGTAATAGGCATCTGAACAGTTAACTGTAAACATAAACACAAACACATTATTCCACATTATTCAACAGAATTTTGTTCCAAGAAAATGCGTGCGTAATACTGAAAGTTTATTGGCAATTCATATCTTAAGATTATTTTGTTTTGACTAGTTTGGCTACATTTGAATTAAAGCCGTAATAAACTGCGCATTCTTTTTCAGAAATACTTCTAACCAAGAAAATAAAATTTCTCAGAGCAATTATACAATAAGACAAAAATATCCGTACTATAGTGACCTGTAAAAACGATGCACCACAAATAATGGAAGATTTCACTCAGCATCCTCTGCCAGTACCACAACATGTGAAGGAATGCAGCTGTTTTCTGGCTAGAATAAGTTTGGCGGCACAGTCAGGTAGCAAGATGACTCCTAGCCCTTTAACACAGTGTTTCCTAACCCCGTCCTCAGGGTCCACGATTTTGCTGGCAGGGGTCATAGAGGTGGACCGTCTGGGGTCCCCAGGGACAGGGTTTGGAAACACTGCTCTAACCCCATGCAATGAAGCTAAGCAGAACGTCTTAGCATTGCATTTCCCATCTAATTCAATGTGATCTATTTTAGTATATTTATGAGACAAAGTCACGTAACATACCAGTTTTATATCCGTCGTACCATATCAATTAAAGTCCACATTTAGAAAACGCCTGGATGGGTTCTGTTTTATCCAACTCCATGTCGAGTTCTCATCTGCCCCACCCGTATCACCACCTTGAAGGCCCAAAGTCAACTTACAAGATTCTTGCACATGCCATCTTCTTCACCTGCTTTTCCCCAGGGAAATTATCTTCAGCGGCAGAGTCACGTGGTTATTAATGTCGTGTGTCCAGTAGCATTCATAGAAAAGGAATCGGTGAGAAAATGCAGTGAAAATTCACTATGCTCGACCCCTAGCAATTTAGCTCTTTATTTACTGGTGGGTCAGTATTTTCACAGTTCGAAGGCTAGTATTTAATTTCATAAGACTTGACGGTATTAGAAACCCTAGTAAATATACAAGAGTTAAATATTCCACTGTTTTGAAATTTTTCTTTTTTTTCCCCTCTCTGCTTCCAATAAAATAGGGTTCCAGAAAACTTTTACAAAATTCCAGCCGATCTCCAACTGCTTCGGAGTAAATCTGAACTCCCTGACACCTGCACCAGCTGTAGTAACCCTAGGGTCAAAGAAAAATCGATGACACTCAAAATTCTGCCATTCCCAGGATGCTGCCACCAGGATTTCGGCCAAGTGGCACAGGACGCGTGCCACGGTGCCGGAGCGTGCTACCCAATCAGCCTCCTGAGGATGGTAGGCCTGGAGAAAGGCCAGCAGTACTCGTTGGGAACAGGGCCATTGACGTTGCACTCAAAGAAGGAGAACATGGGGAACCAGATTCGTGCCCTGCGGCTCTGCTGGTAGGCCCGCGTGTTGGCCAGCGTATGGTAGTACAGGAACAGTCTTGTTGTTATGTAGAACGCTATGAACACATCAATGGAGTAGTGTTCATGGGCAGCCAAAATGAAGAAAATCCCAAACAAGTTCAAAACCCAGGATAACGTATGTATGAAGTTCCATGTCCTTGGGGTATCTACAGGAAAGAAAGAGCGGTTTAGAAATGTAGGGAAACGGGATGCCAGGTAAGACAGACTTCCTGTATTCTTGCATAGATGCATTTATGGTGTAGAACCTTGAATTCGTGTCACGTTCAACCAGTTACATGTAATCAGCAGTCTGCGAAGTTGGACTTCTATACAAAATGTAAGATGGCCGACTGCATGACGGACATTAAAAATGAACTTAATCCGTCTGTAGTTCTGCTTGATGGCATCTTGCAGCAACAATGGCACTTTCCTTACATCATCGCCTTTGCACTTCAATGCATTCGCATAATTTGCAGGTGTAACGTACACCTGCATAACAAACATGCGAGCAGGTACAACCACTGCAGGCTTTTACGTCAGCCTCAGCATGTATCGCCATGGCGACAGCTAGGTTACGCAGAATTAAATGTCCTCAGCACTCACACTCTGTGACGAAGAAGTTGAGCATGGTGAGCACGACGGTGTGGCCGCTGAACATGTAGTCTCCGCAAGTGTGCACGCCAGTGAGCGTCATCCCAAAGCCGCTCCAGATGGCCAGCGCCCTGCTTAGCTTGGACCACATGTCGCTGTAGACCTGTCATGGAAGCCTGCGTTAGCATGCTGGCCTGGGGCAGAGGCACGGCGGCCTATCAGGAAGGCCTTGCCGATCATTTTAACAAAGGTCCCGTTTCAGTGACAATCGAAACCCCCCCCCCCCAAAAAAATGAAGCTTAAACTTGGAAACGTGGTGCCTGTTCATAGTGCAGTGGTTCTGCCTGGGAAACCCCCGTAAAAAACACCAGTCAAGTCCAGTGACCCCTTTCTTTACCAACCCAGTGATCTATAACAGCATATCCACTACATCAGGATTACTCAACAAAGCCAAAGTCCACAGGAGTGGGGAGATCAGGGCATCCCTGGTGATACGGTCTGCTAACAGATTATTAGGGGGTGCCAACAGTAAAAAGAAAAAAGTCAGCTTTTAGTTTTTCATTTTTTGCACATTCAGAAAATCATCTTGCGACCCCTTCCCAATTATTTGGTGCGGCAGAGTTTGAGAATTTGAGTACTGAAAATAACCACCAGCGCGAGGTCAGGCAGCACGTTTTTAAGGCCACGGAGACCCGTGCGGAGAGCAGGAGTACCTCTGGCTGCATGACCCACCTTTCCCGAGCACTGCAGGTGCTGTCCCGGCACGGAGAGGGAGGTGACGAACATGGTGACGCAACGCAGCATGAAGACGGTTCCCATGAGGCTGCACATACGGCGAAGCAGGATGGACCTGGGCCAAAGAAAGCGACAGCCGCTAGCCAACTAGCCACACGTGCTCTCGGCACTCGCGCGTACACCGCACTCCAGCGCCAGTCCGCTTGCACGCTCATTACCGGGGGTGGCCGTGCGTGCACGTCGTCCCGGGCCTATGATCTTGTGCCAGAACAGTATTGAGGAAAGTGTGCATTTGGAAAAAAAAGAAACAACCTGACTTTGAGTACTCATCTGTCACGCGTCTTTCCTTTTTTTGTTTCTTTTTTTTAAAGTCACATGACGCATTTCTAAAGAAGCCCACTCCGGCGGCAGGGAGGGGTTCTGCGAGGGAAGCTGCGCGCGACGCGCTACCTGTGCTTGTGAAGCAGCAGCACCAGCAGCCAGACGTTGCACAGAATCACGCCGCACGTCTCCGCCATGGCGAAAGCCCATGGGATCCTGGGTACGCTGTGGATAGAACGGACGAGTGCGTCATAAGCGGAAAAACCACTGGCGACCTCGAAAGAAAAAACATTAAAGGAGAACTAACTGGCAGCCTCGTTTCAGTATAATTTTGCCTGTCTGGCCATTCTTCTTTTCTTGATTCAGCGTAGATCCCTTTTAATGATCTCGCCCCACACATAGCCACATTAAGTCACATGACCTATTTTTCTCTATCACCAAAGAGGACAGTTTGCTGTGGACTGTGGAGATGAGCACTGACAGTCACTTTGCCCCTTATTTTCACAACAGCCACACCGTGACTCGGTAAAAGCTCGGCAAACTTGCTGAACAGGCACTCATGTGTGTTACAGAAGCTAATCTTCTTTTCTGGACTCTCCCCTTTACTTATCTCTGCATGTCAGAATTGATAAATGCAGCAAAAGAGGAACGGCACTGACGTTATACATCAATTGCATATTTATACTTCATTCATTGCTGTCATTACGGTCCATAAAGTATGTATGTATAGCAATCTAATTTATTGATCCAGTGAAAAGGCAATTCACTCAGAGCAACATCCTATCAGATACCTTGTTTTAGTCATGGCATAATTAGTGATAATTTTCTCTCCACATAGTTAACAATTGAACCAGGAGGTTCTTTCTTACCCAATACATTCTGTTGTGTTGCAATATCTTACAATGGTAAGATTAGCTTTCGTGTCGCATGAGGAAGCCTGATTTCTTTGGCGACCGGGGCTGATTTACAGAAAAAAAACTGTACTAATATCATTATTTACAGGTCAAGAAATCTGATCATTTTTATGTAACAGCTCTTCAACGCAAACACAATGCCTGGACCAACAGTGAATCGCCACCGGACTGATGTCCTGGGATCCGGTCGGTCTCTAACGTCAATCTAAAATAACTGAAGAACTAATTAAGTTTAGTATCCTGTGCAGCTGTCTGCAAATTTACACTGCCTCCATGCCGAGGGGGGGGGGGGGGGCGGGGCAAGC
>JAABNX020000047.1:7577122-7587379 GCA_015163995.2 Mormyrus lacerda | reverse complement strand
ACACACACACACACACACACACACACACACACACACATAGTCTCTCACAAACAAGCACACACCGTCATCCGGGCTATTATATGGTATCAAATGCTTACATTTTAAGACAACTAATGTCTTTTCTGACTGTTATTTATGCATTATGCGCCTCACTTGAAAGTCGTTTTGAATGTCTGCCAAATAAATGCAAATGTAACGCAAAATACAACGACTAACTAGTTGTTAATTTACATGCTGGAACACAAAATAATAGAGCAGTAATACCCATCCAAAAGCACTGCACGAAGACAAAATCAGAAGGATAATTTCTTCCGTTGCCAGTGATCCATCGTTAAATCGCCCGGAGGGTTTACAGGACGTCAGCTGACCTTTGAGAGTGTTTCTCTGGGGCTGTCGCTTCATGTTAAACTTTCAACACATTAAAACGCTGAAAAGTGGAAGTGGACTCAGTCAGGGCTACTCTGCAATGACAGCTCGCAGAATTAAAGCGCTAAACCATGCCCCTAAACTGCTCCATACTGGTCAAACTCCTTACACCAACAACAGGGGTGTGTGCGGTAACTCCCAGTGAATAATACGGCGCAATACGAGGCATCCTGGCAAGCCATCTCTTAACGATCGTCGTTTACGCCTTTTAAAATTCGGCTTGCAACTAGAATGACAAGAAAATCACTCGTTGGCACAGCCGATTATTTCTGTGTAATTATTTAATCACTACAGCACAAATAAAGAATAACAATTTGAGCATATAGTTAGCTAAATATACAGCTACCAGCTGACATTTGGCCATCTGAAGGGATTACAAAAATGTAACCTAAATTAAAATCATTTTTTAAACACTCACCTGAAGGTCTCGGTTGTCCGATAACATCAGGAGCCAGCGGACAGCTAGCTAATTATATTTATACTAGAGGTCTCACACATGCCCGAGAATGCCGCCTTGAATCACAGCGCAATGGGGAGGGTCAACGCAAATCATCGCTCTTTGACTTAGCAGGCTAACTTCGTTAGCATCGCCAGCTAGCTGGAGTCAAACACGTGAGCTGACAGCGCATCAGTGTAAACAGGAAAAGCGGAGCGCGAGGACCGTCAAAGCGGCCGCTCTGCGCGCGAAATACTTCGAAAAATCGCGACACTGACATCTAGTGGGCGGATGCTGCACAGGACGCCCACATTCGACAACATTCGGCAAGACGCTCTGTTCATAAATGAAGTTTAACTTAAGGCTTTACTACTGGATGCTAAATTGACGAATTTAGATATTCATTCAATCAGTCATAATGTCGAATATATTCACATTGATTTCCTTTAATTAATAATAAAATCGTGAATTAATATTAAAATAATAATCACTAGCCATTTCTGTTTATGTTCATATTCTCACTCTAGAAGCATCGCCTGGCACAGTCTTCCGATCCATGGACGAAGCCCAGGCTGCATCTGTTAGTGTCACTCACATCGTTGGACAAGCTGTGATAATCCAAATTTAGGAATCGGCTAATAAAAAGCAACAGATCACTTTGATCAGGACAACATTTGAATGTACTCTGTAGACAATGAATGCCGGTGTGAGCTTAGATGATTGTCCACTGTCGACAGATATGAAGGACAGTAGCGGTGCTTCGTGTGACATCCCATCTGTGGGAGAGCTGGAATGTGTTTTATATGGTGGTAAAAAGTCCTGCAACCACGTGGATGAAGTGTGGCCTAACTTGTTCCTTGGAGACATGTAAGTTGGGACAACTGACGTATTTGTGTTAGGATTTAAGGTCTTTTTCATTTTTAAGCAGTTGAATCTTTAGCTTGACCTTGTTTAGCTACGTAGTAAATTATGGCACGTGTGTCTTTATCTCATTAATCCGAGGGCAGGTCGATGGCCCATGACCGATACGGTTTGTGGAAGCTGGGCATTACGCATGTCCTAAATGCAGCTCACGGGAAAATGTGTTGCCAGGGGAGTCATGATTTTTACGGGACGACTGTGGACTACTATGGGGTGCCAGCTAATGATTTGCCAACATTTGATTTATCTCCCTTCTTCTACCCCTCCGCACATTACATTCATGAGACTCTCAATATTCCAAACGGTGAGTCCATAGCTGCGCAAACCAAAACAGCACAGCATCCATTTGCAAAATGCAAACTCATTTTGCTTAGGGACGCTTCAATGTTTATCTTGTGCTTTTAGCTGTAACTTCATTCCAGTGAGTTCCTCTCCTGATGGCTTTTATATAGATATCAGGATTTTCAGCACAACGCTGTGTAATCTTATGCAGTCCACATCTTCTCTGTCACCAGCCAAGATTTTTGTCCACTGTGCCGTTGGGGTCAGCAGATCTGCATCTTTGGTGCTGTCATACCTAATGATATATCATCATTTCTCACTGATGGATGCCATTAAAAGCGTAAAAGAGAACAGGTGGATTTTCCCAAACAGAGGATTTCTGAAGCAACTAAGACAACTAGATGCAACTTTACACAGGGAAAAGAGCATAGAATGAAGATGGGCAAAGTGAGAGAGAAGGTAAACTCAATGAACTTCACATTTATTCAATTTTAAAGCTAAACTTCATGTGGGATTTAGAAGAGCTTTTTTGCCAGGCCTAACCTGTATATTATCTAAAATAAATGAAAGACTTTACCATCTTTGTAAGCATTTTGGACTGAACATTATAATATCAATAAAGTTTTTTTTACTTAAAAGAACATTTTATTTTTAAAGAAATTAACTTTCCTGTTATACCTTGTGTAAAAGATGAAGAATATGTTTAGGGTAAAATAATTAAATGATGCAAAATTAAACAATGGGTTGTGATAACCATGTTTTTATTAATAAAGGATGATTTTACATTATTCAGCATAATCCTAGTAGTTGGCTTTATACTTTTACAATCTGATTTGCCTGTTGTTTCTGTGCCTTTTGCACTCTGTTCCATTATGTTTCCTTTTAAATTACATTTAATTAAAATGTAAATGTAAAATTAATTTTTTTACTTTTACTACTTATATTTTGCAATCTGTTGATCGTATTGGATTATATTGAATAAATTAAAATGAGACTAATTGTAATTTTTCAATTGCTTTTAATAAAATTAAATTTTTAGTCAAGTGCACTCAATTTTTAAAATGAAAAATATAAAGTTGTAAAAACCAAATGAAAAGCATCGAGGGTGTGTACCTCAACCTCATACCCTGTGCAGCCCGGGATAGAGCCCAGGTTCCCTGTGACCTGATCCTGGATACGTAGGTGGAAGACGGATGGATGAACCCCATAAGCTGAATAATATAGTCACTACTGAGCCATTTTACACGGCTCTCTTGTGAAACCAGGTCTGGAAGATGCACCCAATACAGCGTATTAGAAGAGAATCAGATGCCCCCCTTCAGTTGCTTAATTGTAAATTCTTATAGCAGCAGTCGGGGAAACTACTTGCAAGAAAGAGCAGGCAACCGCCAGCCTGAAGCGGAATGAGAGAGAATTACAAGAGTCCAAAAGAGGGAATTGGTGTGTAGCGTTTTATGGAGGCTCCATTTGCTTCTGATGAGTAGCCAACGGAAAATATGAGTGGTTTGGGAGCAAAAGCAGTTCTGCTATCTGTAACGTTCGCCTTAAAGTGACGGTTGGTCAGTCAGTGAACTTCATGGCTGTTCTTGAAGGGAAATATTTTTGGATCGACTTAGGCCAACTTTCTTGAGCATTTATGCTACTGTAGCGCATTGGACTGGGACACTATGTCCATGCTCGGAGATCACAATAAGCAATAGGTAACAGTTAAATGGATAAAAGGTTGAAGACTATAAACAAAAGTGAAGCACAGCAGCTGTAACAGACTTGCAGTGAGGAACTGCCAGTTGGTATTAATTGCAAGGTCAACATTTCAGTTTCAATACATTTGCAGGTTAATGCAGGGGCTGTACACGCCTCTGACATGGAGAATGATCCTGTTATTCACAGAAATACATCGGTAAAAGGCCAAGTCATGTGACCAAGCCATGAGGTCATGTGGTATATCCTGGCTACCAGAGACATAACTTAGGAATGATGGGTAAACATCTATGATCTTTTAAAAACACAGTTTAATGATAGCTATTTTTAAAAGAATAAAAGCAGTTTTAGTCTTGCTTTCTGAGTACCACTCTGGGTGCCACTATATATATCGCATATATATATATATAGCAGATTGGCCTAAAATAAACCCATTTTTAAAATGTACGCACTAATTATCAGTGCATGAATATATTTTACCACCTCTGAAAATAAAGGGGAGTTGTCCTTTAATGTCACCTGTACCCCAGCTGCGGCAGGCAAAGTACGAACTGCAGTTTGCCAAATCGCACTAGAAGAAAAAGCAAGACTGCCCGCTGAGCTGCCTGCTAAATCGGGTTAGCGACCAGCGATACCCGCAACCCCGGCGAACACCTGTTCAGCTAAATCATTGTGCACCAGGGAAAAGAAAAGTGGGCCAGATTGGAACGGCGGTCGGCAGGAGTGCTTTGGTGTGATCCAAATTCGGATATAAAATGGAAAGCTCTCAAGGAAAAGGACACGCATACCTCTCTGTTGCCGATCTGGAAAATGTTTTGAATACTTGCAAACTACAACTGAGCCAAATAGATGAAGTCTGGCCAAATCTTTATATTGGAAATGTGTAAGTATATATTTTTGTTTCTATCAAAAGATATCACTTTATAACAAACACTGTTATATTTCATATACCTATATAAAATGAAAATCATTAGTCATTTTAATAATTAAATGACATTTACACTGAGATCCAAATAGAACAATCCAAAGTTTATGGTTCGGTCTGATGTTATATTCTTCATTTTTCTGACAGTGCAATTGTTGGAGACTAATACTTATTAGCTTTACACGTGCTCATGTTAAATTTATTAGATTATATAATGCATTTTTGTATATGTGGTCATATGATATGATTAATTTCTGTTTACGTATATTTTACGAAGGAAAAAATAACCATGATATAAGTGTCTTATAGGCAGTACAGACATACAGTGTTTTTAGGCTTAAACTTGTGCTTTTCGTTGTCTTGCCAGGACAATAGCACAAAACAGAACTGCTCTGCAGAAATTAGGCATCACTCACATTTTAAATGCTGCCCATTCAAAGACAGGAAGCATAGGTGACCAGAAGTATTACGGCGGCAACTTTGTCTACTGTGGCATCCCGGCAGACGACTCCTCTTACTTCGACCTGAACGTTTACTTCAGACCAGCAGCCGACTTCATTCACAAAGCATTAAAGGAAAAGGATGGTATGTTTGTTTACCTGGCCGAAAGCAAAATTAAGCTACTGAAAATTAAATGACACAGTAGCTGTATTTCAAATTGCTTCTGCCAGAGGCATCATTATTGTATTATTGTTTTTGTGCTGGTTTCCACATAGTCCTACTATTTAGAGGAAATATACATTTCTTATTTGTTGCACTCTGTGAGATAAGTTTAGTTTAAGATCTGTTCTGTACCTACATCAACACAGCTTAGATTTCTCACCTTGCAAATCTGAAGTTTATAATTACACCCCATAAACATCCTTACATATGTTTCTCCGTGTAAAAAAGGGGCATAACATGGTGTGTAGTTGTCATTATGATTCTGACAGTCAGATTTAACATGTAGGCACTGAGGGATGCTATATTAAGGCACCTAAAGGATATACTGGATACACAGCGAAAGGTGGCAAGTCATGTGTTTTATTACTATATGATGGAGTTTCTATACTCATGCCCTTTTAACTTTGTCTTCTCTCAGGGAAAGTGCTGGTGCACTGCATTATGGGAATGAGTCGATCTTCCACCTTGGTACTGGCGTACCTAATGCTATATCATCAGCTCAGTCTCCACAGCGCGATTCGGAAAGTCATCAGGAAAAGGGCCATCTATCCCAACAGGAATTTCCTAGCGCTTCTTTTAGATCTTGATCTTCAGCTGAAAAGAAAAAAGAGAATATGTGTCATTTTATAAAGAGGAGCATGACAGTCTGGTCCCATTAAGATGCTGCAGAAAATTCTGGAGACATAAACTCATCTATGACTACAGGATATAATACAGGTTAATATAATAGTCCATGAAATGCGCTTAGAATAATGACTTTAAATGAAATAGGTGTGAAATTTCACCTTGCATTTGTGTTATAAAAATGAATAGTTCTTCATGTGCTTAGAGCACCATTTACTGCTACAAAATTTCTGTTCTTTTTCAGTCTTTGAAACAATTCATGCAAATGTAAATAACACACAAGGTGTATTCAGTATCACACAAATCCTGTAGATTCTGAGATTGTCACAGAGATTGTTTAATTAAGGTAGGTATCCCTTTCCAATTTTAGCTGGCTTGATACACCTAGTTATTTCAGGAAGCTATCAATACAAGCCCTATCATAACTAATACCTAGAGCATGGCTTTCCCACCCAGTCCTCCAGATATCCACATTTTTGCTCTCTCCAAGCTTCCAGCCAATCAGAACTCCTAATACCTTGCATGACTGTGCAGGGAGCTTGGAGAGAACAAAAACATGGATTGTCTTGAGGTCCCCGGGAACTGGTTTGGGAAACACTGTCCTAGATGATGATCTCAGAAATTGCTTTGAATATTATAAATATGATGGTTGTTACCTCAAACTAGTGAGAAACAGAATGGCATCAATAGACCACACGGTTAGAGTCTCTCTAACTTCTATAAGACTTGTATATTAGAGTTTACATCATTTGCGATTGCTCAGTTTCAGATGTGAATTTTGAATCTTCGTGCAGATCTAAATCTACCTCTGTAAAAACTTATGAATACCTCAATTTGCCCGTTATTTTTAACAATAGAAAACTGAAGCATAGTTATCCTAATTTTTCCCATTTGCACTGGGCCGAAATTACTCCAGGATGTCAGTGTTAAATAAAAAAAAAAAAAAACATATTTACAGGCGAAACAATCATAAATACTGTAAATAGTACTTGGCCCCAAAAGTCTAAAAGCTCATAATTCTCATTTCTGCTTATGCTGCACCCTCATTGCTCATGTAATCATTTTCATACCAGGACACTGGACCAAACACATAAATAAGCAACATTGCAGATCTGAATCCAAATTACCATACTGCCCCACGTCCATCGTTCATGTTTCTTTTCGAAATCGGAAACTGGAGCTTGAACTTTGACTGTTTGTTAGCTACAGTACATTATACTGCTGCCAAGGTTGTGAAACGATCAACTACTTATATAATATACTTATATATTATACCGTCATTAATTCATTAATGCTTAAATGAGTTATAGATGTTGATTAAAAAATATTATTTCATACGTACCAAAGACTTGCTACAATTTATTTATTACAATTTCTTTGCTGTGCGTGATACTCATCGCGGGACACGTACACACATTACTTGGAATTTAGAGACACTACATAAATCACAAGTCTGTGGACTGCAGGAGGAAACCCATGCAGAGAGAGAGAGAAGAGAAGCTCCACACACAGGAGCATGAAGAAGGAGCTTCCCTGGAAATGACAGTCCATCACAGGGTACAATTTCACACACTATGAGAAATTCAGATCCATCAATTACCACGATTGCATGCTTTTGGGCAGGGGTGTCACCAGAGATGTTGGGCCCTACTAAAGCATATTAAACTGGACCCCCCAACCCAGACCAATCCAATTATGTTCCAAATTTTGAGGGCCCCTGTTAGTCAGGGACCCCTGGAATCGTATTGGCCGTCTTTACGGTGCCCCTGCCTTTGGGAGAAAAATCACACAGACACAGAGAAAAAAACTGCAAATTCACACAAGCAAAGAGGCAGAGCCAAAACTATATCTCCCAGTTTTTGTTATCAAGGCAAATGTAGGGCCTCTAATGTGACACGTTTCTGTATCGAAAGACTTACTTTCATGGCAACAGAATCATGTTAACGTATCACTGAAACTCTGCTGTGTGACATATCTTTTTTTTCCCATGCTGGTAGGTCAGTTGACATCCAGAGGATAGCAGTGATGGTGCCAGGGCAATTTGGAGTTCACGTTCATATATTAAAATAGAAAACCCTGAGAAGCAAATTGCAGCCTGTTCCCCGCTGGCGTGCGGCAGAGAAAACAAAGCATTCACCGTGACGCACAGCTTCTTGGTCTACTCAATAATATCTTGACCAGCAGGATATAAAGGCAAGTTCTTGTGTGTGTCTGTGTAAGATAGCCGTCTGTAAATTAGATTGCTCCTTACTGGTAAATGCCGGAGCTTTGCCTATACAAACCTTACAGAATTGCGTTCTTTTGTTTGTCAACTGACTATTAACAGCATCTAAAATTTTAAATGCTTCTGTTTATGCCAGATAATAACACTTGAATAATAATTCAGAGGCATTTATTTATGTCCAGTACATAAACTGCATGATTCGTAATACCTTACATTTTACCTTAAACTTACATTAATTTGCTAATGTCGCAGGTTATAGGATTCATATTTTTATCTTTGAACCTTGCAAACGTTCAGCCTTTCTGTATGTGTTACCCCGTGTGATTTAATAGTGAATACATCTCCAACATGGGGAAACTAAACATGCACATAACCTAGGCTTGTCCTGAAAATAGCCTAACCTGGTCAGTAAGAACAATTATTATGAAATGATACTTTCAAATTACTTAAAATGAAAGCTGGGGGAGCTTAATTCTCTAACGTAATCTTTAGGATTCCAGTCAGTTAATTCCTCAATAAGGTCCTTATCCTTATAGTGAGAAGGATTTGCGATTTACCGGATCTGTGATTATTAACTCTAGTAGCAGGGGCTGGTAAATCTTTTCTCCACCAAAAGTCGATTCACACATGGAAATTTTAATGGTGTTGTAAAGACGACAGGAAACCCGGGGGAAACGGATTGTGTAGGACAAGGTGGACATTCTAAGCTGCCAGTTTTCAGTGGCAGAGACTTCCAGGTGAGTCCCTGTGTTAGAGCAAACCCTGGGAATAGTAACTCTCGAAACTATACACCAAAAACAGCAGCACGCAGGCCATATCATCAGAAGGTCTCGCCTGCACGATTGACGGAGTCTCCATGCAGCGGAGTGAGGGGGAAACCCTCCAGCTGGCACAGAGGACCGCTGCTCCGACAGCGCGCAGGGTATTAATGTGCCACAGAGTAAGTCCCTCGGGGAGCCTGACAGATACTGAGATGGATAAGGCTATCAAGCAGATGCTGGAGCGCTCCACTCTAAGCTGCACCAAATTTAGAAAAGGTCGCTAAGCCACAAAACAGATTTTGTTTCCAATGCTCATCCCCGCGGACGCGCGCGAAAGCCCTGCACCAGCTGAGCTGCGCGCCCGGCTTAGAAAGTGCCCACAGTATGGAGATCACGGTAATGAGCAGGCAAGGACACTCGCGGTTATCCTGCACGGCCCCAATAAAGAAACGAATAAGAAGCATACACGCACAAAACCAAGGGCTGTAATAAGGAGGACGTCATTTTGTTTAGTGCCACTTAGCAGGTAACCGCGCGCAAACACGTCATCGCCTGACGATACACTTTTATTAAGGATTACAGGCAGCTGGAAGACGTCACTATAATACTGCCGTGGGCTTTCATGTTAGGAAATGCTGTGCCTGTAAGCACGTGTAAATCCACCAATTTCTGATAAGAAAAACTCATAGGTTACACTTGAAGAATCCGCAATTTATTTTTACCATTTAAACCATATGAAGAATAACGGGGGAAAATCCAGTGTCCCAGAAATCACCTTCATAAAAATATAAAATGCTGAATTAGACAGATCTTAAAAATGATCACATACAGCATATGTAATGAAGTATGGGATCCCCTATATCTATCTTTTACCACTTAATGGACATAAGATGTTTAACTATTAAAGTGTTTAAGCTCTCAAAAGAACTGCAGAAAAATGCCCCCAGAAAATTCAGGTGTAACAGAGAGTTTTTTCTTTGTAACAGAAGCTGTCTTCCACGTTTCCGATATGCCGAGGGGGAGCAGGTACGATGCCGTTCGCCAGGGGGGGGACGGCGGGTACGAGACACCCTCAGCCTATGACCTGAACCGGCTGATGTGGAAACATAGCGGGACCAGCGCACACCTGAACGAGGTCAGGCCCAGGATATACATTGGAGACATGTAAGGGGCGCAAGGTCGCATGATGCATGCGTTATTCACCTGGTGCAGAAGGTCAGATCGTTCACAACTATTATTTCTGCACCAAAGGCGCAAAAAAACTATACTATGCATGTCGCTCTCCAGTGAATTG
>JAABNX020000047.1:7557891-7577022 GCA_015163995.2 Mormyrus lacerda | reverse complement strand
CAGATCGTTCACAACTATTATTTCTGCACCAAAGGCGCAAAAAAACTATACTATGCATGTCGCTCTCCAGTGAATTGGAGTCGGAACAAAGTTCTCCGTGCCATTATCTCGGCGATAACCCCTCAATGCCCGATTGTTAGGTGGGCAGCCAAAGACAAACGGGCTCTCCAGTCTCACCTCATCACTCATGTGCTGAATGCGGCTGACGGGAAGTTCAACGTCTGCACGGGGGCAAGTTTTTACCGAGACACCGGCATCGCGTACTTCGGCGTGGAGGCCTTCGACATGCCTTCCTTCGATATCAGCCCCTTTTTCCACTCCGCAGCCAGATTCATCAAGGATGCCCTGAGCAATCCGACAGGTGAGAAGGCTGTCTTATTTATCCACAAGCTACTTCACTCCTCGCCCAGGTTTCTTCATCCCTTATTTACTAGCATCCTTTATTTATTATTAATACTGTGTCTATGGGGAGGACAGTAATTGTTACACAGGTGAACAAATCATACAATGGGTAGAAGTAATTGTTGCCTATGTGACCATAGAAATCTTACCGACATGAATTTAACATGTTGTGTGTCTTCATACCACCCAGAATAATATTTTCTGTAGAGGAAAAGTCAGTATAATGCTTATGAACAATTATGTTTTGTAGTCTAAGCAGATCTAAATACACAGTTTGTCTGGTGTAAAACCCGTATATCGTAAGATTAAATCTTCCTTCAAATAGAAACGTTTTGGCGCTTGCAGTAATTACAAATCTTTGCCCAAATAAAGGCACTTTATCATCCCCCGATAGCCAATTGGGCAGCACAGTGACACAGTTCTCTTATATTCTCTCGGTCATTTGTGTTGAAATTTATTCACGTGCAAGTATAAACACATGTAGAGTACGATGGCAAAATTCAACCATCAAGCGATGAAAGCCTCACCATACTGGAATATTTAGTCCCAGATTGGGACAGAATTGTAAGCATTTTCAAATTATAAAGACACACACACACACACACACACACACACGCGCACACACACACACACACACACACACACACACACACACACAGATGTGTAAACTAATTCTATTATATTTCTTTGGGTAATTAATGTAGTGTACTGAATTACACAGAATGGATTTTTCTGTAGAAATTGTTCTGAAATTGGAATGTAATGAAGTGAGTCAAGTAATGAAGTCAATTTACAAATTAAAATGGTGAAGTCACTCTTGAGCCGAGCACAATCACAAACTCATAATAGTTGCTGTTCATACTTGAGTCTGCAGGGGGCAAAATGCTTCCACTGCAGGCTGCAGCGAAAACGGTTGGGCCATTTCCCCCCCACTTTCTGCACTGTCGTACTTAGGGTTGCAGTCACTTTCTCCATGATGCTTAAAATAGCAGTTTTAGCTGGAGTGTCAGTCAGAACAGTAACACAGACAGTTTTTTCAAACTTTGGTTCTGGTATGTTAACCACGGAGCTGGCAGCGTTGAATACCGCTTTCACTTATTAGGAGGATTTGCACAGTACGGCTCTGTATGAAGACGGCTGTTTTTATTTACCTGCAGCCAGGGTCTTTGTCCACTGTGCCATGGGCCTGAGTCGCTCCTCCACACTGGTGCTGGCGTACCTGATGATTCATGAGCACATGACCTTGGCGGAGGCCATCACAGCCGTCAGCGAACACAGGAACATCTGCCCCAATTCCGGCTTCCTGGAGCAGCTCCGCAAACTCGACCAGCAGTTACATTGCCTGGGGAAATGAACTCTCTCTGAAAAATGATTAAGTGCTCGCCAGTTAAAGGCTAATTTGTTGCCACGGACAGTACAAAATGCATTATAAATAAATCTGAAATAAAGGGATCCCAACTCAGGAATACAAAAAGGCCTTCATCCCGCATCTTTGAATGGCTAAGAATGGGTGGTTTCTAGCTAATTTATTTTGTGCCTTGTCTGTAGTTTCGTAGATTCCAGGTTAATTGCCGAAAAGGGAAATGAAACTAGCTGCAGTTTCCTTTTCCTCAGCAATCACTTTACTCACACATTGGCTGTCATCTCATTTTAACCCACTGGAAAAAAGAACGAAGCGCATTCCAGTTGTCCTGGTTTGTGTGACAATTAGGGCGTAACCTCTATGATGAATGGCACAGACACACAACAATGGCTCGATTTTACAAAGGTGAGATGCTTAGCTAGATATTATTCAAAGATCTCTCCCGTTTTGGTTGATCTCTTTTAACAAGTTAGTTGTCAACTCATAACTTTATTCATTCTGGCACATCAAGATTGTTAAATGTATTTCATCCCGATAATGTTATATAACCGGAAATGAAATGAAAAGCGCTCTCCGGCAGACTCAAACCTGTCGTGGGTGTTTTCGCTGTTTTTTTCTCTTCGGTCAGTTATCTTTTGTTGCTTTGTTCTGTTAGTGGTACGCCCCGGAGGAGAAAGCCTTTTTGTGAAGACTTGTAGCTGTCAGTTATTTCTAAAGACTGAAATTGCAACAATGATGCACTTGGCCTCCCGGAGCCATTAGCTTTTCCTGTCGTAGAAACACGATGCCCAGGGTCTCACTGTGCTAATGGTATTTTTGCGGTGACAGCTTTTGTTTTCCTTTCTTGGTTTCTTGAAGTGTAAACCTGCATTTACATCAGTCCATAAAACATCTTTTCATTAACTGGTCTCTGGGTCTGTTTTTGTGTAGCAAGGTCTTCTACATCTTGCAGCTTCATTGAAAATGATGCCTTGCTGACATGCACAATCTGTGTCAGTTAAGTATTGGCTTGATCAGTCTAGCTGACATTGTTCTGGAACAATCACTATAGGTTTTTATATCACAGCCAAGTTTCTCGTATACAAAGTCCGGCTTGGAAACAGGAATGTCCTGGGCCAGCGTGTCTTGACTGGGACCAGGGACTGGCAACCTACTGACTTCATAAAATTAACTGTAATTAACAATGACCTCAGTGTTTCACACAAGGTCTGCTGAGGGAGCGCTTGAATCTTTCAAATAAAGTAGCAGAGTATAATCCAGTAGCGTGTCCACTCAAATACTCTATTCTTTCATTTTATTAGTGTCCTACACTATCGACAAAATGCACCTTGGAGATGTACATCGGCTTACTCCGAGAGGGAAACGCTTTTGGGAGCTGGAAGGTTTTACACACCTCTTCAGCATTAAAAAGGGAAAGAGCCTCCAAAAATAACCCTGGAACTTGCAGCAGACACCTCCCAGGGCTGGAAAATGAAGCAGCCGCTCGACAGGGGAAAGAAAGAAGACTGTGTCAGCCATAAGTAAGTTTACGAGGCCCATCCGAACACAAACACGCTCATTCATTTGCATTACAAACATGACGGACCTGGTTCAATAATGTAGGGGGCAAAATTCACGTGAGATGAGTCTCTGCCGTTTTTCAGAGCATTGGTAAATTTAGATCAATGAGTTGTGTTTATTTTCAAAAAAAATTAAGGGGTTCCCCAACTTTATTACAAATAACGATACATTTGTCACATAATGTCTTGGCTTATTACTGTTTGCTCAATCTGTTTGTCTAACAATAGTTACCAAATGGTTAATTACTATTCAGGTATTATGAACAATCAATCAATGAATGATTAAGTCGTGCAGCTTAATCGTAGTACCGTATTGACTTTTGGAGGCATAAATGAAAAGTTAAATCACAAGTCAGCTTTGTAGAAATGAAGCGTACATACTGTAGCAGATGCCCAGAATTAAGTGTTGAGAATTAATAATGCCTAACATAAAATATTACACAGTTTCTGCTTGGGTAATCATCTCTTTCATCCACATTAGAATAATTCTGAGCAAATCTGGGGAGATGGTTATGTTTTATTGTAACATTGTTGCTGAAAAGCCAGTGCTGAAGGTGAATTTATTAGCAGCTTTGGAAGCTTTTTGTAAAATGACTTGTAAAACTGCATATGCAGCTCATATGATAACAAAAGTATCACGCCAAATGCATGACTCAGCAACTGCAACTGCTATTAAAATAATCGTACAAACAGATATCTACTTGAGATATGATGCAAGAGCACTCTTACAGAAGTAAAATCTCCATGCATACATACGTGGAATGACGTCTTGTTAGTATTTTGAAATGCCCGACACGACTTTCGCAGAATGGATCTGAAGGAATCACATTCAAAGCAAGAGGGGAACAACTATGAGACGCCGCCTATTCCAGACCTTCTGCACCTCCTGCTGAAAGGCAGACACCCTACAGGAGCAGTCAATGAGGTCTGGCCTGGAGTGTACATAGGCAATGCGTAAGTAGCACTTACCACAAGTCACAAATAACGCTTTGATAGAAAAAATAAAAAACACACTATATATCACCAGTTCCAGCTGGACACACGGTTGTTACACAACTTGATGGAGAGCCAGTCTGGCAAAAGAGTCGATCTACTTTTTAAGGAGAATGGCAGATCATTGGGAACAGAAATGTGTTACTGGTATGAAATTGGCAGTACATGTGTTAAAGGATTTGATGAGGTAGGGAAACAAACACATTGAGTGAATATTATAAGGAAAAAACCTCTCACACACACACACACACACACACACACAGTACAAACGATAAAACCAGTTACTATGTGTATTCAATGTGAAAGCATTAGCTGCAAAAATCCATCCATTCATCTATCCATCCATCATCAATTCACCAATCCCTCTATCATCCATGCTCCCACCTGTTCCTCCATCCATCCATCGCTTTTCCTGGGCAGAAATGAAACATTTATAATACCTCTTGATGTAGATCCACAGCTCGTGATAAAGAACTACTATTAAACCTGGGAATCACCCACGTTGTGAATGCCGCCAGTGGTCCAGACCACATTGACACTGGCCCCGCCTTCTACTCAGACTTGGCCATGACTTATCACGGTGTGGAGGCTGCAGATCACCGGGACTTTGACCTCACCCCCTTCTTCTATCCAACTGCAAAATTCATATGGGAGGCACTTTCCCAAAAAGGCAAGTCCGTCACCTGAAGTTCATTTATTTATTAACGAAACAACAGAGATTGTCAATTGTATGCTACCATTTCTCAGCCTTTTAAACCTTTAATGAACGCTTCCTCCTACTGCCAACTTCTCATTTCACCGTAATCCTTTGATCTTGTTTAAATCTAACCGAGTGCTAAAAGTGTGTGTACATCAGGGCTATATGGTATATTGTTTGCAATTGTCATTGCAATATGCACATGCGCAATTATCACATCGCATTCTTCAGCACTGCTTTGTGTTTATTGACAACTTGCTGCATCACCACTGACTTATTTCACACACTGTATTGATATATTAAGTTAGCAATCATATTTTAGATAATATGTTAAGAAATAATATTCGGCTATAGTTTAATATCAGGTAATTTCCTCCCGTTTTTCGTTTTCGAAATGAAGCAGCATGACTTGTGGATATTTCACATATCGCGATAGTGTTCAGCCTTGGTATATGTTCAGGGGCATCTTCAGGGACCAATGCATCTCTCTTTCAGGGCGAGTGCTCGTCCACTGTGCACGGGGAATCAGTCGATCTGCCACGCTGGTGCTGGCCTTCCTCATGATCTGCGAGAAGTTCACTCTGCCAGCGGCCATCGAGGCTGTCCGGCAGCACAGGAACATCCTTCCTAATGCAGGCTTTCTAAGCCAGCTGCACCATTTGGACCTGAAGTTAACTCCAGTGAAGTCACAGCAGGACTCCTAAAAAGCGTATCTTCAAGTGCAGCGCAAAACACCTGCATACGCATGCATGAATTCCCAGATTGGTGCCTCAGTCTTCTGGCATACAGTCCAGATCCCTGTGACCGTAACTGGATTTGCAGTTCTAAAAAACATACGTCAATTATAATGGAAATTTCCGGAATATACCCGACTGTCAACTTAACTAAAACGCGTACACAGTGGCACGAATGAGCAGTCATGGAAATTGCATGTAAAACTCTGTACATACCCGTAGTAACACAAGGCCGGAGGAAAGGATTCACAGAAAGAGAGGTAACAAGATTGGAAGTGACAGCAATATTTTAAAAGGGGATTTAAAGGTGAAGAAGGTTCTGGAGCAGCTAAGCTGGGCACTCCGCTACCCGAATGCTAGCGAGTCCATCATCCGCGGCCCAGAGGGGAGCACCGACTACCGCCAGTCTCCAAAGTCAGCAGACCGCGGGGGGCGATTGGGTGTGGGCTGGGGAAAGGAGCATAAATCCAATTCCTAGTATGTATAAAGGTGTGTAGTGAAGCCAGCCCTTATTTACACACAGACGCAGACACGTAGGGGACAAGGGTTGCTTTTGAAAACAATAAATACCGGCAACCCTTCCCGCTGTTGTGTCTCTGCTGTGAAACAATCAGATTTAGTTTGGCCTGGAACACTTCATACTTTCTTAAACATCGCACCACACATGAAAACATGAAAAACTATAATTGTGAACTTTAACCGTTAATGTCTATCGTACTGAAGATTTATTACACTGTGAATTGCTATTTCTTCAGGAGCTTTTGTACAGAGATTTAATTTGTATTATTTGAATTATAGCCCTTTACTAGACAAAGATTATACAAGATAAATGAGTCGATTCAGAAAAACAAGCTGTTGAGAATGTTTGGGTAAATAGGTCCTGTCAAGATGCGTTAGAGGTTTAATGATTTCACCCTCAGTATGAATGATGACTGGGTCTGGACAGAAGACTCCAAATACAAGAGAATAATGGTTGAAAACTCCTGTGGCTGACATGATGCATATGTTCTTTTCATAAGCTGGGCTCTAAAATACAATTATCATCACAGTCGCAGGACTCGCATTGTTGAGATTACATGCAGTTCAGCACCAGCATCACCATTTTGATTAGACATCAAGCCAGGGCCCCTTGAGATGTACTACTCATAATAAATAGCAGTAAATGGCAGCTGCCACTGGGAGATCCCACAGACAGGCAACTTGCGAAAGGAATAATTGACTAAGTGTAAATAAGGTTGTACCGCCTCTCTGGAGACATTATGCTCATTCCAAGACATTATCAGGGTTACTACAGTCTCCGCCGTATAAATATCACGAGCGAAAAGGAAAAAACAAACTGATGCAAGTGATGCACACAGAAGAAAACTGAAGCGATAAATCAATATAGCAGTTAATTATGGGCAACAATGCTTCAGGAACTGGGCTAAATAATTAATGCTAAATTATATGTCGCAAACAATGCCTTTTTGTAATGGCTAAGGAATGTCACTGGTGTTTTCACACAGCGGAAAGCTTTTATAAGACGCTGGGGCCTTGAGGAAAGCAGAGGGAAAATCCAGCAGTGCAACGTCATATAACTGAACGAGGAAAAGTTGCCTTAACCAAATGCAGACTAGATGATTATGAAAGCAGCACCTATTGAAACACTGTGCTTAGTTCTCAGGCACACAAGACAGGGTGTTAAGGTTAAACATGGGAATCTCTTATAAACACAAGCAAAAAAATGACAGTGTGTACTCACTGCACTCACGGCTCCTGTCCTTGTTGCACTGCTGTAGAAGATGCGCTACTCCCCAGACAACCACTCAGCAAGCAGAAGCCTAGAAAACATCATTCAAGAGTGGAATCAGCACTTTGTGAGCATAATAGGGCTATGCTGGTTTGCGTGGCACCTCTAACATCTCATTGCTGCTTTAGCGTATTCAAGTTCTTCGTCACTGTAGTAAGACCTCAAGTGGCAAGGACTATACTCATACCTGACTGCTTAAGGCTACATGAACTTGTCAGTATTCCAATAATCCAATTAAAAGCCCCACAATAAATGGTTTAGGTTTACGACTCTGAAACCTATCTGACTTTATCCTTCTAATCCTGCACCTCTTAAAAGAACTTATTAGAGAACTGTACACTAGGGATTCTTTTTCCCCCTGTATTACGGTACATTCAAAGGGAATATCCTGAATTAAGCTGCAGGTCCAAGCGCCCAGCTGATGTGAAAACCGGGGCGTCCCTCAGGATAGCAGAACACAGAGGAAGGGCCTCAGCCCATTGCCGGCATGAGTGTAACCGCGGCAGCCTGCTTGTTTATGAGAGGAGAGCCAAGCGGACATGGAGGGTGTAGAGCAGAGGTAAGGGGGGGGGGGGGGGGGTACCCCCTACTCTGCCCCGCAAGGCAATGCCTCCCTAAGGTCAAAGCTTGCGGATCAGCTTCCTAAAAATACCCGACAGAATCCGACGCCAGTGGCAGAAGCCACACTGTCCTGCCCCGGCCCCCCGCAGATGATGGGGTGCAGGCTGGGAAATCTGCTACTCGTCTTTCACAACACATTCGACAATAAGAATGCCGGTGGCAACAGCCTTAGCGATTTGCGACACTCTCGGACGATGACCTTAAATGGTGTGGCTGACGAATGTAATCGAGAGAAAAGGAAGCCGAGGGGAGCGCTGGTAAGTTGTTGGCTTGCTGGAAAAATGTATGATTACATGGTTTAATGTTAAAGATTTTGTAACGTAGACAATTTACCTCAAGACCAAGACTGCAGTATAACAAATTGATAGCATTGGCTTTTCACATTATTAGACTTCTATTAACAGTTAAGTATGGATACAGCATCAATATAGTAACATTTCTCACACGGACCATGATCTTCAAAAACAGAAGACTTAACTAACAATTGTGCAAATTTGCAAAATTAGTCATATATTTCACAGCAAATTCAGCTTAGTTCCAAAAAAAAATCCACAAGATATATTGAGGTGATTTCATCTCAAATTTAAACAGCAAATCTGTGTCACTCCTCCAGGGAAGAGATCAAAGCCGTTGGACACGTGTGAAAGCCAGTTACTCGGGAGAAAATGGCTTCTTATTGCTCAAAGAGATCCCAGAAGATCGTTTATGAAAAGGTGCCGATTGATTCAGCGGATGGATATCTTACGCCAAGGGAATATGAACTTGAGAAGATCCTCTGTCGTGGTCCTACTGCAGCATATGCTCACGTCAATGAGGTCTGGCCTAACGTTTACATTGGAGATGAGTAAGTGAGCCAACCTCTTAAATAAAAAAATAAAAACTATCATTTAGAATGCAAGACACAACATAACAGCATCAAAATGAAACACAGATTAGTTTGAATTTTTTCCCTCAATATATTCAGTTCTCAAGCACCTATCAAAACATTCGGTACTTAATACCAAAATAATTTAACATCATAGACATTTTAGTTAATAATTATATATAGGTTGTGGAAAAGAAAGCGCACCCCCTTATGTCTTATGTAAAACCATAGATCCTATCTGACCGTCTAGTGTTCACCAAGCGCCAGTGGTATATAAACCTAACCTTGTGTGACAGAAATTACCCCATCATTATTTATTCATTGCCTGAGAGAAGTGGAGACACTCACCACAGCATCTCAGCAGGGCTGAAGTTTGAACTTGGGCATTCCAACATCCACATTCTTTCAGGTTGTACATGTCGTTGTTTTGATCCTCGGTCTGCTTTCGCGGTCCAGTTCTTCAGCAAACCACCCCTCTCAAGAATTCACCGATATAGGGACAAATTCACAGTAGACTCCTTGAGAGTGAAGTGTCCAAGTCGCCATCTCTCTACCGCCAAGCTCGTTTGAGGTTCTTGTGATGAGTGTGTTTGATTTTTTGATATATGCGACATTTCACATTACATCCAGAGGATTCCGCTCTGGTCTCGTCTGTCCAGAGGACACTGTTCCAGAACACTTGTGGTTCATTCTAGTACTGTTTTGAAAACCGAAGCTGTAGAGAGATGAGGCTTTCCTCCTGACTGCCCCTCCCTGCAAGCCATTCATCTTTAGTATATTCCTTATGGGAGAATTTTAAAGTCTAGTGTTTGCCATGTTGACAGAGGGCTGTAGATGCCTGGATGGAGCCTTGCGGCTCATGCAGCCTATTAAAGATGGCGTGTGGTGTGATCTTTGGGTAAATTTGGTGGGATGCCCACTCCGGGGTAGACTGGCAACAGTTCTGAACTTTCACCTTCTGTAAATTACCTCACTCACTGCGGAAAGACGGACTTCCTATTGTTTGGAAATGACTTTATAAAACCCCATGCAAATGAATAAGCTCCCTTCAGAAGGATGATTACTAGATGGAATATGTCATTTAAAAAAAAAAAAAAAAAAAAAAGTGTCCTTTGTATAAACATTGTGCATCAAAATTCCCATTTTATTTGATGAGCCTATTTAGACATTTTTAGTTTGTGTGTGGTGTACATTTGTGCATGTTGGGGTGGGGGTCAATGTTAACTGGTAGAAATCTGTTGAGCAGAGAGATTGCACGTAATCGCTACATCCTTAAGAAGATGGGAATGACACACATCCTGAATGCAGCGGAAGGGAAGAGGAACAGCGTGGACACGGGGCCCGAGTACTACAGCGACATGAACATCGACTACTATGGAGTTGAAGCAGAGGACATTCCAACTTTCAACCTAAGCCAGTTCTTCTACCCCGCTGCACAGTTCATCGACTACGCACTGAGTGGACCGGAGAGTAGGTTAAGTCTGTCTAGTTATTTACACTTACACAGAGGACTATGACAAAATTAATAATGCGTAAGCAGACAAAATATGTGCTAAGGAGATAAAAGGTATGCCAATTAGGTTAATTTACCATGCTAGATAAACATTTATTTTGTATAAAGATTATTTTATTAAAAAAAAAAAAAAAAAAAGCTACTACAGTTCCCAAATGAAGTAACACTTCTATTCCAATTGTACTTAAATAATGTGGTAGAAAAGGACTAATTAGGTAAAACACGTCAGCGCAAGTTTGAACCCATTAAAACAGCATCTGGCCGTTTCTTTCAGACAAGCTTCTGGTTCACTGCGTCATGGGAAGGAGCCGGTCGGCCGCGCTTTTCCTGGCCTACCTAATGATTCACAAGAACACGACCCTCGTGGACGCCATCGAGCATGTGAAGCGACATCGGCGTATCCTACCCAACTGGGGCTTCTTAAAACAGCTACGGCAGCTGGACATGCGGCTCCAAGGGCAGGTGGAGAGATCAGATGGTGACACGGGTCACGACACAGACACAGCGAAGGACGAGCATGACACACAAGGGTCAAAATAAAAGCCTCTATGTATTTCCATTGAAAGAGCATACAACGACTTCAGTTCCAGAAATTAACAACTAATAGAGGGAAAAATATTACAGAGTCATTCTAATGATACCTGTACATTTGGCTTTATTTTACTTTTCAAAAGACATTCAGCTTATTTCGATAATCTTTGCCTTGGGGCATAAACTTAAAAGGGAAAAAAAAAATCTCCATTTTTAAAAATAATTTAAAAAACTGCAGGATGATAACGTACACAGTCATCTTAATGTTTTTGTAGCATCAAGTGACATAATAGGCTTCATTTGCGATTGACTGAACTCAGGATCTTTACATGACACAAAAATCGCCTTAAGGTTATTGATGACCATTTTATTAATAAAAGTCAAATATGTTCAAGATGGTCACCATAAGTGCATGTGGAACCATTAAAGACCCAAAATTCAGCAGAGTGACAAGGGGGAGCTAATTTCACTTGAGACAAGAAGGACAAATTGGATCAAGCAAGTATGGTCAGGTAGGATAAAATTACAACAGCACAGCAAGACCAGAAGAAAGATCTATACACGTGCTTAATGACAAGCATCTCCATTTAAACCCAGAAGATCCATGCCCATGACTTGAAGGACACGGTCAACGGCGCTAAAGCTTACAAGACCTCAGTGATACGTGTCTGTGCCTCGAAGCTACTTCCTTATAGGCCGATAGCATATATACATTCCACAATCTCAATTAATTAACGAGAAGTCTGAACATCCAACTGTCACGAGCTTTTCAATGAGCTAACAAATAACAGAAGCTTACACGTGGTTCATCATAATTTATTTTATGCTAAAATGTACAGCATTTTAAGGGACTAAGGTAACTCATAAATACGAGACTTGTTCTGTACTATTTTGTACACATAAGCAGGTTTCCCCCCTCATTCCTACCAGCCGCTCTGTACAGGTAACAAAGGCTACAAAAAAGAGGAATATTAACAGACACGAGTACAATTTGCTTTTTACATGCGATTCATTAGCTTAGTTTGTTCTATTCACAGGCTACTGCTCTACGCTTTCGTAAAATATAAATCCGACATCTTATAAAGATAGAAAACAAATCTACAGATGGAATGAAAATGTAAAGTTAAAGGCATTTCCATAAAATACAACTTTGGACTAAATTTATTTTAATCTTCATCAACGTTACTTTTTTAAAATCCTGCCACATTTCGGTTCGCATACTTTGAAATGTTTTAGAACTTTTTCGGGTACAAATATGAGATATGCTTCATTATTTAGACAGAAATCAGTCTGCATTATAAAACAGAAAGCTGCCTCCTTTAAGGAAATTTGTTACAAAAAGTTCAGAATTATACACATTTAGCAATAAAACCTTTCAAACTTAACCAAAAACAAAACTAAGTTTACAATTTGTACAGTATTAGAATTAACAAAAATATAGTATAATCTTTCTCCCATAACAGGGAAATCTAATGAAGGCCATACATTTTTAAAATGGCTTTGCTATTAAGCACAACACTTGTACAGTACTACTTAATGCACTGTCACTAACAAAGACGTTGTAGCATGCTAAGTGTCACTTTACAAAAAATAAAACAATGTACAATAATTTAAACGTACAAAGGCATAAATTATGGTACAAACTAAATTTCAGTACTGTTGGACAGGTCGACTGAAAGGCTCTAATACACGTTTACTATCCGTAGCAGGCACATTAAATAGCTTCGTCACCCAGGCTGCCGAAACACCGCAGAGCCGGCACAGAAGCGAACGACACTAAATCAAATCAAATCTGTTAATGTAAGGCTTCCCAAAAACCAGGAAAAAATAAAATAAAATAAGCTTAGAGAACGTGTCAAATTTTTATTTTTTGACAAGCTGGAGGTGTCGGATGAATAATGGCTTCTTCCTCTGTCCACATCAAGTGAGTTAATGCCAGGTGACTCGATGGACCTCCTTCCTTAATTGCCTGACTGGCCATCCAAGGCACTAATGAAGTCATGCAGGAGATAGACTAGGTCACAGGGGAACAGTGCCAGGCACACAAGGACCCATGGAAATACACATGGACAGACATCCACGGATAAATGCCTGAATGCAAGCACACATAAACGATGTCACACACAGAAACACAAATGCCAGAGATGTTAACGTGTACGCATTCAGTACATCTGTCACAAATAAACACACACACACACACACAAACTCCTGCATTCACAAGGCAGAGGCAGGTACGTGTGTGCTGTGTAGTTAATTATTCACACACAGGAAGAACGGGGAAGGGTTTTTGTCCGCTTTATTCAATTTGCTTCCCTGCTGACTGTTCTCCCTCCACCCAGCTATCGATTCTGAAGGAGACCTTTTTAAACATTTACTGCGGACGTCCTGCACATCGCCCACACTCCTGAAATCAATGGCTTCCAGGGATCAAAGCACATAAAATCATGTACCCATTTCACAGAAAAAAATAAATTGGAAAAACTGTCCCATAGGATCTGCTGAGTTTTGCAGAGGGCAAAAAGGTTGCAAGGGTTTTGGGTCGGATGAGAATGTGGTGGGAAATTTAAGCAATTTGTTTTTAGGTGAATTGACGTGGGGTCAACATGTAGGCGTGGAGTAGGGGGATGGAAGGAGCCCTGGTGGGGGTGTGAGAATGTGGGCTGGGGGTGTTAGGTGATAGTGTAACAGGAGCACAACATGGAGCTGAACAGGAACCTAACAACACTGGTGGGAATTGAAATAGATGGAGGTAGGACTGGCGGAGGGGTGTGGAAAGGTAGGGTTTAAAGATGGATGAGGAGGGAGGCTGGTGGCTGTTGATGGGCGCTGCCAGGCGTGGGTTTGATGTATGCCCTCCTTGTCCATTAATTTTCCTTCTCTCCCTCCTCTCCTTCACCTCCATCACAATCTGTCGGCAATCTGACGGCATGAACCACGAATGGCTTTTTAACACGTTTCTGTTTCGGCCTGTGATCTGTCTGGTCACAGAGCTGGGAAACTGGAGGCCACGAGGCAGGAAGTTTGCCTGGGGTAGGTGAAATGTAAAGGGGGATGTGGTTGTGGTTGGTCACTCGTGACGGCCCGTGGGCCAGGACATCTGGCCAGTGCTACCTGTTAATGTATTTTTCTCCACAAATTAAAATGAAGTGCTGGCTTTTGTTTTTTTTGCCTCAATTGTTTTTCAAGGCACAGGAACTTAACAATAAAAATTTATTTTGAGAGAAATAGCTGAAACAGCAGTCTGTGCTGGGCATAAGAAGCCAGCATCTCCATTTGTAATTATGCTTTGTGCCTGTTTATTTTGTCAAGGTGTGGCGAAGGGTGTGCAGGTGGGGGTGAACGAGCAAGTCATTTTGGTCAGGATATTTAGGGACTGTTCCCCATACCAGTGTGAGAGTGTATGTGTGTGTGTTTGTGAGGACAGTTTAATAGTTACATGGCATCGTGTTGACATGAAATGAGGGATGGGTCATTTCCGAGGACTGAATTGATGGTGGGATTTCTTGCCGTAGGGTTTTGTTCCCTCCAGAAAGAACACTTTTCTCTCATCTAGCGGACCTCCATTACCCTCCAACTAATGGGCTTTTCACAGGTGCCCCCCTCATATACACGCTGTGTCCCCCTGGTCAGGAGAGCGGGTGTCACAAGTGGCAAGTGGCATGCAGGCAGGATGTAGGATAAACGTCCATACAAACCTGACCCAGGGAATCAATTTTGCCCGCCTCTGTTAGGCCAATCTAGCGCAGGGCACTCTGCTGAAATGAAGTAGAACCAGAGGCCAAGTCAGGTTATTAAAGGCAGAAAGATCCGCCAGATTCTTCTCCTGGGATCTTAGGCAATAACTCGTTTGCTGTTCCATTAGCTCCAGCAGTGTGTGAGAGAGGGTGTGAAACCAACTCAGTGGTAGACTGGGAACCCAGACTGAGGCTAACAAGTTCCTCATGCTCACTCTGGGTCTAAACAAGTGCAGCTCCACAAAGGAGCACCATTCAGCCCAAAGGGTAGATGACAAATAGAAAATGGCCCGGGAATCGGGAGCACCTTTTCTCAGTAATAGATAATCCATAATGCAGTGACAAGCCACTGGGTCTGCAGCCAGCACGCTAACTGATCATTTTCAATAAAAGATGGCTGAGGTAATTACACCAAGGTTGTGCCCTTGTGCCAGAAGAGAGGTAAATAATCTTGAAATTCAGCATGGACCTTTCCCAATTCCTTAAAAGGTTGTTGAAGAGGGCCATGCCTTTTGGAGTTCTCTGGATCTGGCAGAACAAGAGGCTGAAGTCTTAGTCTGCCCTTTGTTTTTTGAGAAGCTACCTAGAGTTGGATATCTGAGTAATAAGAGTAAAAGCTGATTATTCAACCCTTTAAGCTACTAAAAAATGGGGAAAATTATGTAATGGCCAGAAGATGAAAATGTTTTTCATTCGGGTAAACATTCATACTAAGAGGACCAATAACTGCATGTTTACATGCACACAGAGTCCTGTTTTTTGCAAAATGGAGTCATGGCTTCAGAAAAAGCTCAGGGTTCAGATGAGCTAGAGACTCCTTCACCAGTGAATGGACTGTTGCTCTCTGTGCAAGTCAGGCTGGGCCTGCTTTGTTACTGGTAGTTAAGCTGCTGCAGTCTGAACTTTGAACCCAGAGATCTCAGAGCTGTGTGACTGTAAAGGGCCTTTTAAAACAAGCCAGTGTGGCACATAGGAGGGGTTACACAGCCTTGACTGCAAATGAGAAGTAATGTAACAATGCTAGGAGACGAGACGTATGAAGAAGATGCCTCTTTTCATACTCATTGATTCACGTTCAGATCACAGTGAAAGATAAGAATCAGACAAGTGTCTGGCCAAGAGGCAAAGCCTCTGTAAGGGGTGGTTATGCAAGTGCCCTATCTGAACCCTGCTCCAAGCACAGAAAAGAGTCAGAAAAGAATCCAGAAGAAGGTCCAACAAAGAGGGCAAGAGGGAAAGGACACAAGGGAGTTCAGTTCACAAGGAGGAAGCCTGAACAAAAGACCAGAATCATTCAAGCATAACCAACATTGCACAGTCAATTAATTTCTTTATCTCGTCCATATGTTTTTGCTTTTTTTAATCCCCAAAACATATTCACAGATTCAAGGTCTTTCCTTTATGTCTGTCATTATCATCACTTCATCCTTATCTTCATAGCATTCACTAAAAGCCACTTTGACCAGTAGATCAAAACCAAGTATCAGTCCATGGGCTCCTTTAGAATCACCAAAGCTTTCATGCTCCCCTTCTTTCAACTATGTGAGGACACCATGATTGTACTTGCATGAGATGTTTCTCATCAAGACCAACATGACGTAATATCTCTCCTAGCACATTATCAAGTTCATTACCTCATCTTCATTAACCAATCTGCAAAAAATCCATAAACAATCAAGGATTCTTCATTCCTTTACCGACCAGAGGGAAATTCGCTTGCTGCTTCCTCCATAAACCAAATTGAGGCCTGTTCCAAAATGTTTGGCTGCCTGACAAAAACCAGCATCTCCCAGTGAGATTATCCAGCAGAACGAGAGAGGATTTTTCTCACTGTGGGAGCCTGTGAATATTTCTTGCACTCCCCCTTCCCTGCAGATCTGACGAAGCAACTGCGTGAATAAGCAAAACACAACGAGCCCCTGCTTTCCAGGTGAAAAACAAAAACCAGTTAGCAGAACAAGAGCGAGAGAGATTGTAACCCTATGGGGCAGGAGCAGAGGTTAATTTGTGCACGCAGTAGAGGCTGAATAAAACAGCAGGTCGACCTGCCTCTGCTCACGTTAAGCTAAAGGAAAGGTTCACACCTCATTTCTGACTGAATGCTGTAACATGACAGTAGAGTTGAAATGCAGGAGCATGTTCTTCAGGCTGAACATGGGCATCATGTCCCCAACACTGAGGAGTGCTTCTTATCTAATGGAACACTGGTTGAGGATAAAGGCTACAGAGAACTGATCACTCTTTCAGTGTTGGGTTTCTTACATCTCAAAGTTCGGTCTTAGCTGTTTAAGAATGGAATTTCCACATCAATATTAGCTTTTAAAATTTAAATTTTGAGATGCTTGGCCTTTAGAGTTTTGCCAGAAAATGTGCCTCTTAAGTACGGCATTGGGGGGGTAGGGTGGCCTTTGTGAAGGTTACTGTCTTTGTTTCCAGCTCCCAGAATCCTTTGCAGTGGTGCCGGTGGCACGGTTCAAATTCAATTAAGCGGTTTTCTCTTTCAGAAAAATATTATCGCCGGCACTCATTTGCACAAAGTAACCTTGCGGCTTGCAGAGAAGGCGGCATAGTGAGGCTTTGCAGTGATAGAGGGCAACTTTGGTGGGGGAGGGGGTCAGATGAAGGGTCCCTGCCAGCCGGGGAAGAGAGAGGGATCAGATTTACATATTCCCACAGAGCAGCAGCACAGAGGCCTTGGGACAGTGGGGCACCGTTTCAAACTGACAAAACAGCCGCCCAAAATGATCCTCCTGCTCCCCAATGCCCCTGCCCCTGTCTGCACCCTCCCCTAATCTAAGATCTCGAGGCTGTGCTTTTCCCTGCTGTATCCGCTGTGCACGTATGGATTTGACTGCTGTTGTCTGAGCCTTGGGGGGGCTTCAAGTTTGTAAAATGAAAGTTACACTTAACCCTGACTTAACTGATAAAATACTTGGCCCAGTAAATGGGAAAATCACCAAAAAACCGATCAAATTATTAAGCTATATGTAAATAAATATCAAATTCGTGGTGGAGCACAGGACATTACGTGGGCATCCATCCTGCACACTGCAGGGGAGGGAGGAGATATTTCTACTAGATGGACAAAGACATTTATCAGTTTCCTTTTGGCTTTACGTCACTGGATGACAGATAGTCCTGCAAGTCACGCTGAAATTAAATCCTGCCAACTTGGCAGGTTTTCAGATGTTTCTGTAGAGCAGCGTGCAGGACAGGATGGGGCAGGGAGGAACCAAATCACACC
The DNA here is from genome assembly GCA_015163995.2 of Mormyrus lacerda. Taxonomy (NCBI): domain Eukaryota; kingdom Metazoa; phylum Chordata; class Actinopteri; order Osteoglossiformes; family Mormyridae; genus Mormyrus; species Mormyrus lacerda. Next base: position 7,558,977 of record JAABNX020000047.1, on the reverse strand, counting down.
TGGTATACATACAAATGTGCTTCCCCCCCCAGTGAGGATAAGGGGGGTGGGACAGGCAACTCCCTGTGTGCCACACACACAATAAACCTGATTTTGATTCTGTTTCTGGTACCTTCCGGGACCATACACACTTTTCGTCTTCAACAGCTGACGATTCCCCACCAACTTCGCGATGTGTTGGGTGACCCTGGCCAGGATGAGCTGGAAGTGTGAAGCACCTGCGGGTGAGTTTTGTACATTATGCACTCTGTCCTTTATAGGGATTTAGAGAAAACATGATGAGCAGAGGTGGATCTATGGATCTGCCCACTATTGGCACGGATTCATCTCAGTATCGCCACCTGTAGGTCCCCCATCTCATAGCAAACCAGAGTTGTGCTGTCTCATTCTCGACACAGATTGCTAATGGAAGACCACTCCCTGAACATACTGGCATTCTGTCTAGCAGAGGTGACCCGGTTCCCCAGAATCCGGCTCGGACCACTTGCCCCTTCACCTGAAGGGGGAGGAAACCACAACTCTGTATTAATGGTCTTTGGTGCTGATCTGATTCCAGCAAAGGATGGTCCAGCGCGGAAATCAATGAGTATTGTGAGAGGAAAATCCTGCAGTTATTTGTCAAGCTAGTCAGTCCAGTGTAAATGTTTAGCACCGGAAGAGCTCCTGGCCTCCATCCTCATGCTGGAGTAATAACAAGATCTTTCTTGGAGCAGTGACCAATCACATGGCATCTTTCCAGATGGCCCTCCCTCTTTTTTCTCCTCATTTGCTGCCAGAGCAGCGAAAACAAAAAAAAAATACTCACACACCACCCCAAAAACTCATTTTGATCTGTCAAGAACAGCGAGACGCTGCAGTGGAGCGGCCAGCCCCCCTCCCCGCCAGCTATAATACATTGCATCACCACTTCTTTTCAAAAATTACCAACAGCCCCCCCCCCACCCTGCCTCGATCTCCACCTTCATCTGCTGTAGTTGGAGAAACCGGGAGGCGGGGCTGCCACAAAAATGCAGGCACGTGCAGACAGACGCTTCTGCCCTCACATATAGGCAGTCTGGGAGCGGCCGAGATGTCGCACTGAGAGGA
>JAABNX020000047.1:7522235-7549735 GCA_015163995.2 Mormyrus lacerda | reverse complement strand
GGGGGCGAATCTGAAGACACGAAAGTCCGCTGGCAAATTGCTGATTTTCCTTTTTTAAAATTAATGCTAAACAGACGTCTGACACGAAGTATAATAGAAATGTCCCTTGGTAACAGCACATTTTAAAAGTTTACGCTGCAAAGAGCCAGCTCTCTGCTCAAGGAAAGTGAAATATGATTTCCATTTGATATGTAGGACATTGGGAGGGGGGGCGGGAAATTGGATGGAATCTCTTTAAATACAGAGCACCTTGTTCCACAAACCACATACCCTCCCCATCTGAAACGGAAATTACTGTTACACCCCCTACAGTCCGAACAGCATTAGCATAATGAATAATGGCGGGTGGGGGGAGGGGGGTGGGTGAGGAACTTACCTTTGAAAAGTATCCCACAAGATGGCAACCCTTCTCATCATTCTTCGTAAGTATATAAAAAAGGAAAGGCTCGACATCATAATAAAGTGTTTTGTGGTCCAGAAAGAGTTTAGCCAGCAAGCAGAGGTTTTGGCAGAATATTTTGCTTATATTACCATCAACCTGAAAGGGAAGATTTAAGGCAGAAGGATTCACTCAGCATTGTCTCCATGTCAAGTACAAATTACATAACAAGAAGCAGTCTACAGATAACTAAGTTTCCACTTTCAAAAAAAAAAAAGGTAAATTTAAAACTACAGCAAATCGAATTTTCTCTGCAAGACAAAGCAAGATGCGGGTCCAAACATTATGTTTAAATTTTGACAACAGCGCTTGGGGACTGGGGGGGGGGGGGGCAGGTGGCTGAGCTTAGAGCTCACGCTGAGATCACGTCCTCTGCGGACCGTGAATCGACAGAATACACGCAGCGCGGCTCCGCCAGAGGAAACCAGGGGGTAAATCATTCAGTGCATCTCTGCCGCCTGGAGAGAGAGCCGGCTACACTGAGGCTGCAGGTCACTGGTGGCAAGCAGTAAGAAATGCAGCTCCATCAGATCACAGAACGCCTCAGCTGCGTGTCACACACGGCACGTAGCAAGTTCAATGGGCTTCACAGGATTTTATTTCGGGTGGGTGGGGGTGAGAAATACCGGGGCGGTTTAACTCAAAAACGTGTTAAAGCAATTAGATAAATACATAGGGGCAAAAGGCACAACAGATCCACATTCCATTATTCCAGAAGAATAATTCTGACAAAACCAAAACCAATCCGGAGAGCCTAAAGGAAACTAAATTGGCCACTCACCTCAAACACAGACAAGTCATCCTTTCGGTAGATCTCACTGGCTGGTGGGTGAAACCAGCCACACTTCTTTGAATGCCGCTGGAGAATATTCCTGCTCCTCATGTACTTTAAGCAGAACTCGCAGAGATACAGCTTGTGTAATCTGCGGGGCAGGATGGGAGGCCGTCACACTCGGCCGGACAGCGGCTTGGCGGACAGAACTAGGCTACCGGTGATTCATACCTTGAATATTCGGGCGGGTAGGGCGAAGAATACCAGGTCTGGATCTCGTACTTCCCAAAGTCAATGACTGTGGGGTACCGCCCAGAACCTGTCGTGTTTACACACCCCGTTTTCTGCAAGGGTACAGAATAATGGTATGTCAGAGTAGAAGTACAGGCTTAAAGGATGGGGGAGAGGGAAGGGTTGAAGTTTTCCAGAACAACATCTAAAACCTTATAAACCGCAGTATGTTGAAGGACAGAACACTGGTTACGGCCTGTGAGCTGCAAGAAGCACCGTGTACTTCAAAAAGCTCATTTCATCAGGGTCCCAATGCTTTCACATTTAACTAAAGTAATATAATTCTGTGCACCAATGGGAGAAGCCTGGAGTAATTCAGGCACAAAATGAGCCTCCTCACCTGCATCGAGAGCTCCTGCACTTGCTTAAAAATCTCCAAATCCTCTTGTGTAACGTGCTCTTTTGAAACTGCCGCACTCAAGTCTGGAGTCTCCTGCTTCACTTGCCTGATGCCTTCATTTTCTGAATCATTCACAAAAAGAAAGAAGGAAAAAAAAATAAAAAAAAAATCTGCATTTCAGACGGATACAGGGACAGTGTATACACAGTAATACCATATCAAAGCATAATAACTGGATAAAACTACCCTAAAACACCCATTTAAAAGGTTACTGACAAAGCTCATACAAGATGACCATTGGGTTCTCCAAACACATCTAGCAGCTTCTAAATTGAGCTCTCAAGCATTTTATCATTAACATGCTTCAGCTTATTTTCACAGTCATGGAATCACTGAATTACCAGCTTGATTATAGCACCTATAAATATAGTAAGTAGAAACAAGACACTCAAATCGCACAAAATGTATGCAAACAAAGCAAATCTATGCCAACCTGAGCTGCACGTTAGTGTTTGAAAGGATCGCTTCTCTAATCTATCTTAGCATACATATCCATATTCACGCTAATCAAGAATGTTGTGATGTTAGTACAACGGAAGAAATCATTTTAAATCATTTTCCAATTAGAATGAAATAAAAGCTTTGACAAAAAGGTCAACGCTCAAGTTAATGGACCACCACATAATAGCTTTCATGTTCTTAGCCATTCTTCATATAACAGTATTTAATTAGATCAAGTAATAAAGCAGATGATAAACAAAGGAAAATGGTGTTTTGTCTGTATCCCTCACTTTTGGCTGTAAAGAAGCAGAAAAGGTTCTTCACAGAAGAGCCTGAGGCATTCAGTCACTCAATTATGAGATGAAATGATTCACTTGCCGCTTTTGTGACAGTATTTGAACACGAAAGCTATTATACAGCAGGAGAAGCCACTTTACAGTAGCTGCAGTTAAAACAAAATCACAAACACATCTGACAGACATTAAAATGATCATATTTAAAAATGTGCCAGTGGCCCAGGATCTAAATTTTATCACAAATTACGCACATAAGCAAACTCTTATCTTTAACCCGATAAACCACAAGCTAAAGGCCTTTTTTTTTTTTTAAAAAAGCCCCTTTTCCCACATTTAGGCAGGGTGGCTTACAAAGGGGTAAACACAAGGGGGGTTGATGGGGGAAACCATTACAATTAGCACAAGAGCCACAATTCATGAGGAGTGGGCAAGCCGATGAGCGACATTCAACGGCACAGATTTTTGTGGTGTAATCGAGTTGAGAGACAAGGCTCGCGGAAAAAGGGAGGCCACTAGGAGGCGATATGGAGATGGGCAAGTCAGAGCAGAGGTATGGGTACAGGAACAGAGCAGGGGGGGGGGCTGAATGAGGACAGGCCACCATGCGCAATGACAGATCCGCAAGCAGGTGTGGGAGCCCTAGAGACACTACACACACACAGAGCAATACCAAAAGGGGGAAAAAAAAAAAAACACGATACAAGAAACAAAACAAAAAGGCGGACCCGGGATTAGTCAAAGGACAGGCTACAAGTTAATCAGCAAGGAGGAGCCGCAAATGTGCTTTTAACTACTTTCCGATAGTTTAGTTAGGAGACAATGGGGAGGGGGGGGATGAATGGCAGAAGCTCAATGTTACAATGTGTCTTTGCTGGACGAGACGCAGGTTTGGCTGGAGTGTGGAGCCTTTTGCTTACCATCAGTGTGCTCAGGCTTACTCCTTCCATCTGTCAAGCCCCCCTTCCCTGGAGAGGGGGCACCCTTCTGAGGGGTCACTTTATATTTTAACCTGCCTAGTATCCTGTGCTTTCTGAGGAAGGACGTTCGCCTGAAATGACCAGCCGCCTTAAAGGGGCGTCCTCTCGGCAGGCCCCACCCGGAGAGGGGAGAAGGCTGGGCCGCCATCCTATTCTTAATGTCTTTCTTTCCGTGGAGCTGGGGGCAAGACTTTGCCGTGGAAGACAAATCCGGCTTACGGCGCGTGCGCTTAGGCGGAGCGTAACTAGGGAGTCCCTTTTTCCGAGATTGTCCCTGAGTGGCATAGATATGAGATAGTCCATCGAAAAGTCCCTTAAGTTGGCTGTTATTGGAGAGGCTACTAAAGGACGGCGCACTAGACTGGCTCGAAGAACTCTGGGGGGAGTTAGCCAAGGTGGAACTGTTGGATTTCTGAGAGGTGGGGCTCTGTCCAGGTAATGGAGGACCGGGCGGAAGTGGACTGAGGGGGGTGGTGGTGTTGGTGGTTAGCTTTTGGGTGGTGCCAGGGGCCACCATGCAGGAATGAGGAGCGGACGGGGGTTTCTGAAGACCCCGCTTCCTTGGGCGCCCCCGCCTCGATGGGCCTACCGCCTCACCCCGCGACCGGCGGCCGACCGGCGACGGCGTGAAAAATTTCGAAAGCCCATCGATAAGACCTTTGGTTTTCTTGTTAACAGTGAGTCTGGGGGAGGTGGATGTGGACGTGAAACACGCGGGGGTGGGGGTGGGGGGGGTGGTGGTGAATTTGGTGGTGTCATCAGCCCAACAGGGGTCTGTAAGAGCCAGCTCCCTGTGTCTTGCGTCCGTCACAGATGCAGCATGACCAGATGAACGTGTGGTACAGACGGTAATCTTTTGACCCCTACCAGGTGACCCCCTTCCAGCCAGTGCTATCATGGAACCGCCTCCACTGGTTACAGACCTACAGGTAGGTGAAACAGTAAGACACAGTTAAAAGAAAAGGTCCATCAGCGTCGAAATCAAAATTTACATCTAGAATAGCTCGACAAATTAACAGAACGTCAAGCATTTAACGCAACGAAAAATAGACTTCCCCATAGACATTCCCCAACAGTTGCATTAACTTGCCCCTTAAAGGCAGAGGTTAGGCTCACAGGCAGCCACAGTTAAGAGGGACGGTTAAAATGCAGAGCATGTTCACAGAACATGAGGAACTCTGAGCGACATTCAGAGTGGCTGGTCAGATGCTTAATCCAACGCAGGAGGACCCGCAGTATGAAAAAGGTGCTTGGAGCGTCGAGGAGCCAGAAATAACTGATCAGACATACGGCAAAAATCAAACCTGCAGGAAAATATTGCATTTTTTTCCTTACAATTTATATCTGAGGTGAACGTTGATACAATACCAACTTCAAAAGATTTTTGGAAACTGGGACTTCACAAAAAAAAAAAAAAAACTGGCAATCAATCTTAAACCAATATAAAAAGATAAATAATTTATGCACTTCAGATTCATACAGAAAAATCTTTCCACACAGATGGTATCAAATTCAGACTAACATACATGGTACACTGTTTCGGCTTTTTTTTGGGTCTTCCTAACGGCTTCGCGTATCGACGTTTGATCTGGGCAGCTCTCTGATGCAGCAAATGCTTTCTCTTTTCCTTTGGCCTGCACACTTGGCAGATCCACATTCCTGGAGGATGTCCAAGCAGAAAGAGCATTTGATTGGTCAATCAATTCAAAAGGACACACACTCGCTTGAAATACTCCTGAGTAATGCACACAATTTAAATGCCTTCATTTCTGGTGTCAATTCACATCTTGGGGGAAACGGAAATCAATTTAAAAACAACAGATACGTTTTCGGGAAAATAGATGGAGAAAGGTAATAACATGGCAGTAAGTATACAAGCTGACTTTTTCACATTTCCGCACGCTTTACGAGCGCTGCTGTCAGGCCCCATACTGTAATGCAAGGTAAATCGATATAACATTTTAACACTGAACTGGGGGCGGTGGGGGGCAGATGGATTGATGATCTTACCTTTTGGCATTCTCGAAAGCGGTGGGTCACAGCACTCCATATGGAAACCCCGATCACAAGAGTCGCAGAATAGCATGTCGTCCTGGAAGAATCAGTTCACATTCTGTTTTTATCCCTGACTTTCACCTCGTTTTACACGGCGACCTTGCTTTCGGCTTCCTCGCTGACACAACCGACATGGCCTCCGAGTCACGCATGCACTAAAGAAATAAAACCCCGGCCGATTCTCTCCCTCGCTGGAAATATTCCAAGTTGCCTCACCACTAGGGGCTCTCAGCACGTAGCCAGGGATTGCCGCTCCCCAAATTCCCTCATCCAGCTTCTATACGTCAGTCTAAGCACGGATTGAGCACCAACTTGCAAGGCTGTTATTATTTACATGTTATATTGTGATCCAATGTCCTCCATGCTTTCGTTTCATAATAAATTACAATTAAAAAAAAAAAAAAAAAAAGTTCACCCTGCCCCTCCCCACCCATAAATGTTCTAGGAACTAATTAGCAGAACTAACCATTTCTGAAGAGGATGACTGGACACAAACTGGCCGTATACAATGTACAAAAACAGTTTCCTCTGCTAGAATGCATGCATTACTCATAGGGGAGGACAATCAAGATTTTTTTTCCCCCCAAATTACTTACAGCATTTTTCCCTTGGATTTGACAGGAACTACAGGTTTTGCATTCAATACACTGCCATCGCAGTGCCTTTACATTCGTGGTCAGCTCTGGAGAGAACTTCAGACAGGATGGATGTCCTTAAAGAAAGTGAAGGCAAAACACAAAACCAGTTTTATCAGATTTACTGCATAGTACAAAAACCTGTTTACACACAAAAATAAATATCCAGCCTAACATTTTGAAGAACTCAACGTTGGAGCCACCATCAACTTAATAGTGTGCAGGATTAAAGAAAATGGTTCTAAAAGCGGTGGCAAACGGATGCAGATTCAACACATAAGATACATCAATGTGATTTTTATGCTGAATGCAGTTCCAAAAAACAATACATTTAACCTTAATGAGTGACTGGTGAAGGATAGTTTGACCTCAGTGAGAGATTTATTTGCACATTAAGATAATCCATGAAAGTCATGGTTTGGGAGAAAGGAAGGGAAAAGGCTGTCGGTCTCATAACTGGTGTTCTTCAGCGGGGGGCATTTTGATACACTCCGAACGATGGAGTGAAACCCGTCTCCTTAGTCAATTTTAGCCAATAAGAATGTCACTAGGAAAGCGATTACGCTTGGCATTTCAAATAATTGTTTGACTCAAATTACTACTTTGAAGAGGTAACTTAATGGGATGCTGCCAGCTGAGTCCAGAGGAAAGAGGAGTGTGGAAAAATGCCACCCACAAGACAAGAGGCCAATCCTTTTCTGCCGCTATCCCACAATGCCGTTCGGCACTGACGCACCTCAGGACTGAAATGCAGAGTAACATCAACCTGCTACAATAAGCTGAACCTTGGAATACATCTTACCAAACACCTGACCAGACAAATAGCAGCAGAAAGGTGCAAAATGTGTGGCAAAAAATATAAATTTGGTCTTCTAATACTTGATACACCTATGGCACCTATCAGGCAATGAGAAAATGCTGCGTTTAAAATATTTATTGGATGGAACTAAAATCATCAAAAGCCACACAAACCAACATTGCCAAAAACAGTTATGGGTAGCACCTACATATGTCCACAAGGGGAGAACAGATTTTATCAAGCAAAGAAACATGCAAAAATGAAATACAGCATCTCAATAAACGAGAAACCCAAATATTAAGCGATTAGGATTTAAACATGGTGGATGAATTCACAAAAGCCTTCCCAACAACAATCGAAATCTCATCACGTGACGTCTAGCTCCTCTGCAGAAGGGCCAACCGGTGAAAAGGGACCTCACGTCATTCTAATCACCCCCGCCACAAGAGTAAGGCCTCATTCAGGGGGGGCGCAGGGAGACATGCTTCAGCTGAAGACTCTCATCACATTACAATATACTGTGGTTCACAAATTCATTGAGATCGATACAAAAAAGCAGCACCCTGTTCTTGAGTGGTTGCCAAAATACTGCATTAGCAATGCCTTAAATAAGCTTAGGAGTTTCTTATTGAAGAAATATGTTCCCAGCTCTGACATCACATCACGTCACTTTCATGTCACATCACTGCCGGTTGCCCAAACGTTGATGCCTCGGAGGCACCCAGGACACTCACCGCTGCTCCCACAGTCCGCGCAGGACAGCAACTCCTCGGGCCTCTTCTCGCGGTTGGACTCCTTCGTGCCCAGACAAAAGCTGCATATGGGGATGGGGTCAGCGCGAGGCTGGGGGCACACAGCACAGGGGTGAGATGGAAAGCAAGCAAGCTAGGAAAAGGATCACAATGAGCAGTGGGGAGTGTAAAGTACCACACAGACATGATTAGTCACCATTTTCTGTTATTAATTATCTGGGCCGTTGCATTAGGAGTATCGCAGGTAAGTGCTGGAAAAAAGAAACTGAGATGAAGGAACATCAGAACCCAAATGAAAACCTTTACAAATTCAACTAGAAAACATTAATACTGGAAAAGTCTCTCACTGATTTCAGTCACCACCTGTAGGTCTAATTACACAAGTGGATTAAAACAAAACAGTCTAAGATCTGTTAGTCCTTCTGGAGACTTGGGAGGAATTTTCAGGTGCCCGAGATTGGAATGCTGATCAATCCCACCTGTCCCTCGTTACCACTGAAGGGTATTAATTGGTGAGGCCCGTTTCTCTCTCCGTATTCCTAATAACCAGGCAGAACCACCCACCTTCCGTCTACTCAGTGTCTCCTGACATGTACCAGCTTTTCCTGTCCCCACCCTGTCCACTTGCTTTTCATTTCAGTCCACTCTAGAAGGGCAGTTTGTTTCTGTAGTTCTAAAGTGTCCCATCAGCCCTTTTCCATTGCCACAGTTTCCCCCATAAAGATCGATCCCATTTCCCACCCAATTGTCACTCACAGGTTTCGAAGTACAATCTCAACCAAAGGCATTTTCACAATCATATACAACTGACTAGATTAGAAGTGGTTAAAAAAAAAAAAAAAAAACTTAACATCTGTGCAACAGGTCGCTCAAATGTCTGTATTTATTTTTTGACTATAATCCTCATCATCACCAGTCTTTAATAACCTAATCACACCGCTGTTGCATCTCACAGACAGCTAATAAAGCGAGTGACTCAGAGAGCACACACGCAGCATCTCAGCGTCAGATACACGCCGCATCAGTTCGAGCTGATAAAGGGACCGGGATCAGCGAGTGGGAAATCTTTATTGCGTCATGTTGTGCTGAAACACGGTGAGAAACACACACCAGAGCTTAAAATGTAAGGGGGGGGGGTAAATAACAAGCAACAGAGACTCACCTGGATCACTTAAAATGAAGAAGCCGATGACCTGCGTTGGCTAAGACGCAAGGTCGACGTTCACTGTGATGTCATGAAAACCAGACGTACGAGCGCCATCCGTTCCGTGGCTGCCCTACTAGCGGCGCTGCAAGTCACCGATGCTAATTAACAGCGTGTTTCCTTTCAGTAACAGAAAACCGATTCAACAAAACAGCCCGACTTGGATCCGGCGTCCGTTCACCTGGATCACTGCATCACTTCATTTTCATTCATTTATTTATGGTCTGTTTTCTGGCTAGACTTGATGGAGTGTAATATAGCCTACAGCTGTGGGCAACGTGTGCTAAACATCAGGCTCAGGGGATTTACACCTTAGCGCATACAATTCAGTTATGGGGAGAGACCACTGGAAAAACATCAAATAAACAGATGAACCATAAGATCTATTATCTGACCGCTATTATGACTTGTTAAACTGCAGTTAGAGAACCTGCACACATATCTAGTATTCAGTGCACGTTAGTGCCTCAGCAATGTTCACATGCTGTTCTTATAAAAGATCCATTTAATATAAATAAATAAAGTACCCAAATCACCATTACAAATGCAGTCTGGCCCAGCTCGTATAAATGGCTAGGATAGTTACAACTTCCTGAAAGTTATTCATATTCATCATCATCCCTGAGCAGTACGGCAAGAGCCTCATTTATGGGGCCACTTTGTTTATACAAGAATGAATGTGTTCCTGTCAAAAGAAATTTTTAGCTTCATGTGTCCGTAAGAGCCCGCCTGCGTGCAAACGGTGCAAAACCACAGTTTCCTAGCTAAACCTCACCCTGCAGGGTGCACTCGACCTTTATCGCTTTACTAGTAGCCATGCTCACCAGCCATTTGTCTAGGACTACATTTTCGGTCACTGATAGGATACTTTTTGCTAATGCTTTAGCACCAAACTCAGAAATGACCCAGCTGGTGATCAGCAGACGCATGCCACCAGAATGTAACGCATGCCACCCATCCCTAAAATCTGTGAATTCACATTGATTTGTATAGATTATTAAACTGCATTGTGTTCAGTCCCCCCCCCACATAAAATGATGCAGCCATTCAGTTGCAGATCCATTCCCTTCACCACTACGCAGCCCTGCTGCCCGAGCGTCACAAGCAGCCAGTCACACCATCACCAAAGCTCATCGTTCACAAAAGTAACTGAATTTTTATCAGCGACTATGAGCTTACAAACGGTTCCTCTGTCACTGTTCACAAAGCCGAAAATGTGCTCAAAACACAACACGAGTGTTCGGTTATAAAGAGGGGCGATTCTACGAAGACCTGGTTGCTGTCATTTGTTTAAGCTTATTATGCAACTCAAAAAGGTGAGTCAGCATTTTTTTAAGACCTGGGAACGCTGAAGATAACAGTAACCACAAGAAAATCGCAGTGGCTGCTTCTGCATTTTTGCACTTAAGAGTAGTTAAAATGAAAAAGAAACACTTCTGTTCGCAAAAGCTACAAAATGCTACCGAATGCTGTATTTCTCAGTTGGGCTAGACGAAACTGGTTATAACTTTAAAACAAAATCAAACTGATTTCAATGATACTAGCACCAAATCTCAACTAATCTGCAATGCACGCAAAAGCAAAAATTAAACTTCTATAGATTTTTTTTTTTTTTTTTTTTTTTTACACCTTCCATAACAAAATAAGACCTTTTCAAGAAATGAACCAGTTTCAGGTGTTCGATGCAGTGTACAAGGCAATGACATGTGCAAGATGACCACAAGCAGAGAACAAAACATCATGGCCTTGCTGGAACGTTTAAAGTCATGTACCTAACATGACTTAGTCGGGTGTATTAGATCATACAAACACAATCATACTCCGCCACATCTATGGAGGAGAGGAGCCGTTTTACCAAACTATGGCGTCTATAAAAAAAAATAAAAAAACTTGCATAACCAAGGTTAATTCAGCATGCCCATATGCGACATATTACCTTGTTAGTATGAATGAAGACAACTGCTTGTTGCGTACTTAATACTGAACGCATCAATATTCTTTTTAAAAACCTATAGATGAAATGACTTAACAGCCGTTTAACCAGTCAATTAAGAGTCGGGCGGTTCAGCAAGTCTCCGAGGTTCTTCAAATATCAGCAGTCGCAGGGCACCCGCAGTGAAAAGTGCTCCGCACAGCCAGAGTTTGTCAATGAAATAAACAGCTTGACATGATCAATCAGTCAGCTGGATGCAGGAAAACTGGAGCCAAAAGGAGCAGTGTATGCGCAGGGGGATTTGCGCACCAGAAGCTGATAATTGCCATTTATAACATAATTAAAGAAGTCTAATTAAAATAAATAAATAAAAGCATTAGCAAATTTGCTTTTAAATGATACCACAAGCTTAATACTTCACACAAAGGCATCCGTTACCATTAACGATGAGTAACATATCACAGTATTGGCATTGCATGCATCGCTGCATGTCAAGACAAGCAAACCACTGCTGGGCTCCCATTGATCAAAAAGAGGTTCTTCCTCCACTTAACAATCCAACAGAAATGGCCTATTATTTCAAAGGGAACCTAATATGTTAAGGAATATTCAGTCGTGGTGCATGAACATTTCAGCTGCCGAGTGAAGTCACACTCTAGACAAACAGGAGGCTAAATGCATCCCTCTACAGTATGCGAACCACTTACTGTCCCTCAGCTACCCGCCGTGAGTCAAACCGAGAAAATGAATCCACTTCCGCGTGTTCATTAGTCAGTGAAACCAGAGACATCATTTTAAAGCAGGTTAAAACTCAGCACAAACTTGCTACGAGTCCTATTTTTTTTTTTTTTTTTTTTTTGGAAGATCTATATCTGCCCCATGTCCCAGTTGCCACAGAGCAAGATTTTAAACTGTCAGGAATGATCCAGGATTAAGTAAGGAAATCAATTTTTGGATCAATTTTACCAAGCCCAGGATAAAAGAAAAAAAAAAATCTAGGGTGACCATTTAAAAAAAAAAAAAAAATTCTTTAAAACATTCTGATTTATCAGTGGTATACAAACTGATGCAGACCGCCAGCTTGAAATAGTACAGTCACTTAACAGGGGCCTTTGATCCCAATTCTGCCCCCATTGTTTACAGAACCACCAACCAGTTCATAAACACAATCAATCACAAGATGCAGGACCATCTGCAAGAGGAGACCTTTGCTAACTGCTGAGGAACTGGCACTATACGATCACATGCTCACGTCAATGTAATATACCTCCTAGCAACAGACAAGGTCTATTCCTGGAAACTAGGGGCCTGTAATTAAATAATTCAAAGACAAGGGAATGTCCCGTTTTCATTTGATTACTTAGCCGCTTCCAGTGTTCCAATGCTGAATGAAGAAAAAGAACGCGTTACTGCAGGTGAGTGGTGGCCAAACATCACTTAAGACGCACACATGTGGTCACAGAAAAGTGTCTGTGTAACATTAGGCTGACTTCAATCACCATGTTAATGATCATTTGCAATATTCCTGGGTTCTGTGTCCGATCTGATGATATTAAGAACCTCTCTCAATACGCATGCATTCCGTGCTGACTTGGAAAAGAAGGCACAATATCCCACATGCATGTATACCCTGATAGCACATTATCCGTCTTTATAAGTCTGTATTGGAGCCTGACTGTCCTATTGATTTGCACATACAAATGAACCTGATCAGTATCAGTGCTTTGCGGTTCTGAGAATTCACAGCTCATTATTTATCATTTGTCTGTTTAGAATCCACATAACTTTGCCCCAGTGCTACATAAAAGACTTTCCTTTAAACTCACTAAATATTCTGATATAAACCTTCCCGATTTGCAAACTGGTAATTCAGGTGCACTGGTAACTCCAAAACGGCCACTACTGTATGCCTCCGTGTACCAGTGCCACAGGCTGGCATGCCATCCAGAACATACCCTTCTCTGTGCATCCCAACACCGACTGCAGTTCAGCTAACCCTACCCGTGACCCTATCCATTATTCAAAGTAGACGGTTGGATAGTGTTAAAGGATGACTGTCATATTATAAATGCACAATTCATACCATTGCCAACAGAAACACCCACACAGATTAATGTGAAATTGCTTTGTTTGATTGGAATCCAAAAAAGGGGAATGGTAATTTAACATTGTCTTTGATGGATCAACACAGTAACCTACTGCAGTGATCGCTAACCATGTGTACAACTTTTGACACAACCAGCAGATGAAACAGGTGAGCCTGGCTGGTAGCGGCGCATATCCTGCCAGAGGCCATTTTAGAGGGTCAAATCCAGCATCTACCAGCAGAAAAAGCCGGCTTGGCTCGTGGAGCCAAAGCAGAAAAAACAATTTCACATTGGGAAGCCTGGCTAAACCGACGTTTGGAGCATGTCACAGCAACGGTGTGAGGAAAAGCAACTTTTGTTTAAATTCATTCTTGTGCCCTCACACAGTGCAATTTAACCACAATTTAGTGATTTTTTGGTAACCTGCTGTTCCACAGGTCATACCATTTAAAGCGATTTACTAAAATCCTGAAAAATACTGATTTTAAAAAGTAGTCAACCACAGAACTCAATTTTCTGACGATTAAGAGACTAAAAATTGCACACACTTTTGGATTGTGGTACCATTTCCCAGAAAGGGTGAAATCACAGCTTTAATGACACCAAAAACCAGGGATTGTTTTATTTGGAGAGAAAATTTTAAAAAAAACACACATAACAGGCAAGTCTGACAATGGCACCATCGTAAAAGATCATAAATACAATAAATCACCAGTTTTATGTCTCTTACTGCACAACCGAAGGTTTTGTTATACTTCAGCATAAATGATTGCATACATTGAGTGAATATCCTAAATCCTGGCATTCAAGCTAAAATAATAATTTTGATAAAACAATAAGCAAGGAGAGCCTAAACCTCATCTTGATGGCTATAATCAGCATGAGACTGGCCATCATAGTGCTTACTTACCGGTACACAGGCTACTTTCCCTGAATAGTGCTAAAGGGCTGAACTGGGGACCAGGCAACAGACATAAAACAGTGTGTGATTGGTGGAGATAATTGCTTGAATGTTACATACCAATTCTCCACAATCAATTACTTAACTGAAAGTTTTACATGGGCATCTTTAATCCTCATTAATAGGGAGGGACCAGCGCATTCACAGAAGGCTACCAAACCACAAAAAAGGGAGGGGCTTACTTGCAGATTCCTTATATAAACCAAGTTGGCTGTATATCTAACAGATATTTAGAGGCCGGTTGATTAAATGGAAATAGTTTAAATGCTGTTAACTACATATTGTGCAGTATCCAGCAGCTAGAAATGTACTGTAATTAGTATACTTCATTTCTGGTAATGCACAACATCTGAGCCCATATATTTTTAAAAGAATTTATCTACAAACTATTGCCTAAGAACTGGAATATATAACTGGGGGAAAAAAAATGGTCAACCTATTACTACACCTGACAGAAAGAGGCATTTTATATACATGCTACAAACAGCACAATCAGACAGCAGCATAATCAAGTCAAGGATCTATTAACATTATCACCTGTAAAGTTATACAAAAGAACAAAGTCACAAAACCCATCGTACTTTCTACTTGTTTTTATTCTCCGAAGAAACTCACAAATCAACACTAAACAAAAATCCAAAAAATCAGACCAGTCTAGCATGGGCTCCCAAGAAAAACCACATTGATCTTGATGGTTTACCAAAGTTCTCTGCCATGAAATTGCAAACATCTTATCTAATATAAATACTGCTTAACTGAAAAAAAGACACTTCTGAAGAAATTAAATGGACCATCTCTAAGATTTCATAAAACAGCCAAACAAAACCTGGTGACAAAAAGTGTTCAACACAAAATGCTGGTTTAACATCAACACCAAGAAATGAAGACGTGCACAGCATACCTGGTCCTTCTCGTGTGGAAGAAGACTTGCAAGGGGGAGGAATGATGGGGAAGCACTTGTACACCTGGAAGATCCCCTTCCTTCAATACTTCCATAGTTCATCCGGTACAGCGGCCCATTCTTCACCAGCCTTCCATTGTTAACTGCCCGCTTGGCCGCCAACCTTAGACGCTGCTGGAAAGTGGGGTTGCTTATGATGTTCGACAAGTCATCCTGGTTCCTGAGATACCTTTCGATGTTCTTCAAAGAGGAACCAACGGGGTCATTGAGAGCTTCGATAGCTTGCCTCAAGATCTTATTCCAATCTACATAGCGTAGGTCGCTTGCGCTCCATGCTGATCCCTTTAGAGACACAGAGAAGCCTCCTGGTGTGAGAGGTGCTACTCGCCCTGGATTATCTGGGTCTTTGTAAGAAGCACTTCCCTTATTTGTCACCTTGAGAATGGAGCCATCATGGACACTTAATTCCAACTGCTCCAAAACGGTCTCCTTGTCCAGTCCGTGTGATGTTGATACTGCATGACAGATTCTCTCTTCAGATGGTCTCTGCTTTTGCCTTTTGATCTTTTGTATTGCTTCGAGAATCCACTCCGTATATAGTGGGTTTGCAAGTTTTACCATGGTTGAATACTTTGCTTCAGGCAGAGGTGATCCATAGAGATTTCTCTGTTACTAATTAATGGCATCCATACAGTGAAAAGGATTGTAAAAATATGTGACAAAGCATAGTGTAGGGCATTCTTGTAAATCCTGGGAAAAGTCAGCAAGATAGATTTAGCAGAGGATATATTTCAAAAATATCCTTAATAAAGTTGACTATCATCACCCAAAAAGCACAAACTCTTTAAAATTCCTCCTGGACTCAGTAGAAACCTAAAAGAATAAAAAGAAAATCAATGAAACAAAGAAGAGGTTATTACAGCAATAAAATACCAGCAATGACAACCGCAATGTGTCTCTTACCACTATAGATAGTTTGTTTAAACATTCAAACTAACTGCACACATATTATGGCTATTCATTAACAAGCTGTCAGAATACATCAAATGAAGCTGAAAATATGTCCAACTTTCCTTTGCAAAGCAACAACAAGTTTATGGCAGTGCTGTCATCCTACCCCCCCCACCCCATTCCACTAACCTCTAAAAATGGAATTAACATTTACGCAACCTCTCAAATCAGTTTCATACTGAAGGCAATTAGTCGGGTTACAGCTATGATGGTGCTTAAAATACAATACATATTAAAGCAGCAACATTCATTATACAAAATTTACTGAATCAATTTGTCACCTGAATTTTATATGCATGATAATCTGTTGGAAGATGAATGGATGGATGGATGGATGGATTTCTAAGCAACATAATTCATGACTGAAGCAACCAGATGAATAAGCAAATTTACAGACTGATTAATAACATGTTCAGGAATACTGATTACCACCATCTCAAACTGACAATTTCTATCCAGATTTTCATTTGGGTTTCACCTGAGTAAATTGGGTAGCTTTTATGAAAGGAAAAAATAAGAGACAGAAACCAACAACCTTCAGGCAACAAGCCCATGATCTAACCCACTAATTACACATCTTGATATCGACTGATTTTACACTAGACACTGGAAGAATCGATTTCAGCCTATGTTAAAGTCTCTGCTTAATATGGATATTCGGTTTATTTTGTTGAGCTATAACTACACATGACAATTACATTAAAAATAAGATCTAACAGGGGAAGGGTACGTGTGGCAACCGAGCAACTGTTTTTGCGTGTATTTTGCGAGTGATTTGAATAAACGCGGAGGCAGAGGAAGAACAGTGCGCAGAGCTACCAGCAGGTGACGTGTATCGGACGGCTCTCTCCCCGGATCCCCGCAACCCTGTCATCCAGCAACTTAGCTGGCCAGCAAGCCTCCGCTGATCGCATCTAACTCGGCTCCACACTGCAGCAGCGGGGTCAGCCGAGGATTGCAGCTGGAGAGACGGCATCCCCAAGCGAGCAGCCACATCATGCCATGAAATCCTCACAGCATTCATAATAATAATAATAATAATAATAATAATAATAATAATAATAATAATAAATTAAATTCTGTCATAACAGCTAAAGAGAAACATTTAACTGCGCGGATAATTTATGTAGTTATACTTCGTGTCACCGACATCGTAGGTTGACAGTTCTGCTTACTAGGAAATATTCGCCAACCTTTTTCCCCAAACTCAACTTTTAAACATTACCTACATAAATAAAACAAACTCCCCCTCCGGCGCCAAAAATCGTTCTCACTTTAAAAAAAAAAAAAATAGCTGTCAAAGTTGCTAAAATTAATTGCTGGATACCTAGCTTAGTCAGACGTCAAATAGCAGCTCCAAGATGGCTAGCTAGCCGCCGCTAACTCCGAACTCGAGGCAAACATTTATGACAGCCTCCGAGGGACGCTTGCGGATAATTTATGACGGCGAGTTAATCGTCCAATTAACCTGTGACTTCGGTAAACGAAAGGCAAATGACAAACCTTGACTTCTAGCGTGTGAGTGGCTGAGGGCTGCGCTGCTGCCTGCCGCTGGTGGTACCTAACAGACGCCATTTTGTTACAATGTTGTAGTTTACATGAATCCGACATGACACTGATTACAACCCAATGGAGTCTCATTAAACCTTACCTTCACCGTGATGCGCCCTCCCTCGCAACTTTAATATTGGTTGTAAAGGAAGAAAAATTCGATTTCTGATTTGATAAAGAGCACGTCAATCATCGAAAATACGCTCTCGCTCCCCCTTAAAAAGAGTTTATTGGCTATTTCGACCTGCTACTGATATTCAATTGCCCCGCCTTTTAAGGTAACTACTTAGCAATCATTATTACCAAGCGCCAGTCACATCCCATACCACCAAGACCCCCTGCATCTTTCGCATGTTAAGGACCCTAGATCCGTCTGAGATTTCCTCCAAATACTTAATAATCGCCCGAATGCATGGGCACCGAGCAAATCTAAGCGCTTATGTTTTGAAGGGTCAATGATTTGGCAAATAGAGCAACACCAGGCAGCACTCCACCTTTCAACAAACTCCTCCTCGAAAGGATTGGTTGACACCGGGGAAGCTAACTAGTTAGCAACGTACAATTTTACTTCCATCATTTATTTCACGAGTCTGTTGAATCGTTTCTTTAAATTATTTTTTATAAAGTTACCGCCGAGCAGTAAAACTGGTCGTGTCACATTCTGTTCAGGAACACGTATGAAAGCAGTTGTCCAAGTACATAGTCTTCTTGGATAATTACACAGTTGCAAAACGTAGACACATAGCTGTTTTTCAAGCTAGCGGTATTCTTTCTCTCGTATAGTATTTTGTTAGCCGACCAGCCTGCATGTCTGTGTTGGCTTCGCCGTTACATCACACTCCTACAAAATAATAGTTGGGTAGCTGCACGCATTGTGTATTAAGGTAACAACTTAGCGAGGCGACCCCGAGGAATCGGAGTGAGTAACAACACTGCGAAATGTAGATTTAAACATGTTCACCCAACTTTCCATATCCAAAAATTCTAATGACAGTATTAGCGAAAAAAAGAAAATGCCAGTAATCCGACGGAATATCCAGCGCTCATCACGCTATTTGCTGCCTCGATAGTTATTTCACGTTACAAATGTCTTTTCCAGCGCGGTTTCATTTTGAACCCAAATGCAATTATTTCCGATGCCTAAACGATTAGGTATTCCTTAAATATCGGTCCAGCAACAACGATCGGCTCTATTTAAATGCAAGACAAAAAAAGGAAGCCACAACAAGAAAATGCCTGCAGCTAACATTGCTGCTTGCTAGCTTGTTACCTTTTCAAGTTTTTTTTTTTCCTCGAGGTTTCTTCTCTCCTCTTCGCAAACGCAGTAATTGAAACGATGAGGAATAATTACAGGAAGGAAATCAATCCCAAGACTTTGTTGTATTTAATAAAGGGACGCACGCGACAGCTCGCGCTCAGGCAGAATAGACCTGATAACAACTAGCTAGCTAGCTAATTGAAAGGTTAATCTACATAGCAGCCTGTGACAAAGTAGTACCCTCCCCCTTCTTCACTCTATCTCAAATGTTTGCAGCCAAGTCTTGCCGCTATATGTACTCATAGGGTGATCATAGGGAAATTATATATTTTTTTCCAGTGAGGAGACCACCGTGAAACGTTGCTGGGTGGAAAAAATAAATAACTAATATATTGATGAGACGCAGAGACAGGTAGCGCGAAGATCTAAAATCTCCAGAACCGTATAAGTCTCAGAAAAAAAATTATACAAATGATTTTAATGAGGGAAATATGTTAAAAAATACCTATACTGGTTTCGAATAAAGATTACATTTAGAGCAGTATCCGTGCGCATTTTATTACAAGTAATGCAATAAACAAGTATTTTGGCAGGTTTAAATGATCGGAAGAAACAAAGAATAATTTAAGATTCAAGAGGACAATCTCTTTATAGTGACAAATGCATACGTTTAAGGCGATGCAGTTGTTTTAAGGATAAGGATATTTTAAAATTACAACAATAAAGGGCGAGATTTACGTGTCCTTTAAGAACAGCGTGCTATTTTAAGCATAATCTATACAGTCTTATAATAGACTGTCAGGAACAGGGAAAACGCTCTTTGATTTACATTACACCTACATTCCAAGGTAAACGTTAAACTATAAGCATGGGGGGTAGGTGATGGTGGTGGTGTGTGGGGGGGGGGGATTATTTTTGTTATACTCACTCCAGAGGGACTTGGATCTATTGGGAATGTGCAATGGTACGACATTTAAACATTATTAATAATTAAAAATGTGTATTCATATTTTGGGAATATATAAGTTAAATAGCGTACAACACTGTCCTATTTTTATGCTTCGAGTGTTCAGAACAAGATGAACTAGAAGCCCCAAAGTATATTAATATCACCGGCTTCAAATTATGTTAAAATATAATTAAAGAGAATCCTTATTGTCATAGTAAATCATTGCACTTGACTTCCATTTTGAACGACTAATTCATCGCTCCTGTTGCTGACCTACCTAAGCAGCTGAAAATTCTGTAAATTAAACTCCAAACAAATCGGCTGAACACAGTTTTGTGATAATGAATTCCATGCATATTTTCTGATGAAAAACTTTTAGTCTTTGCGTAATAAAGGCTGTTTCTCTTTTCAGTATATATATGCCTATGAAGTTTCAGAAATTTCGGTGATTATTTACAAAATTTGAAGTAAGTGGGCTTTCCAGCAGTTCTGGATTAGAACTCCTGTATTGTTTGATCTATTAGTTTTAGTTACAAATAGGCACTGTACTGTACTAGTAGCTGTACCACTATCTACTGTTTAGTAACACACACTAGCTGATGAGGTCAACCTGAAATTCCACTTGGATATCTATTTCCCAAATTGATATTAATTAATTACATGGAATGGTGCTTAATAGACCAATACAAATCTGTTATAATAACGTCTCCAAAGTTCCACAACACACAAAATCTGAAAGATGTTAGAACGTTACATTTGAGGTTTATACATAACAGTTCATCATATCAGTTCAAAGTGTAATTGAACTATCACTATGATACAAACATTGATAATGGAAATCATTAAAATCCAGCATGTAGAACAATGTGAACTGGACTCTATGTTCCCAAACGCAGCACAGAAAAATCTAAAATGTTAAAGGTAACAGACTCTTGAGTGTGTAAATTCATTAAGTTTGACATTTGTTGCTGTTAATTGATCACACTATTCTCACAGTAGAATTTTCTGTCAGGAGAAATGTATATTACATCTTCTTTTAATGCGACTGCTGATTTACTACTTAATGTCAAAATTGCTTTGATGCTTTTAGCAGAACTAATTAAATTCAAAGCCGTGTGAATCCTTATCAACCACACCAGCCTGTTCCTTTTTGATCTTATGTCATTTTGCATATGAAACCAATAAAAATTTGCAGAACATGATGAAAAATTAAAGAACTTCTTTATACGTCGTATGTCAAACACAGCGATTTTCACTTAAAAAAGAATTCCCAATGCTGAGTGAAGAAAAACAGTGACGAAACAGGCCTGCGTCTTCATTATGCAGATAAGGCTCTTTAACATGGGTCTGGCCAGGTCCTCCATGACTGCACCAATCCCAGGATAATCAGGCTCATCACCCGCTCTTCCCTCCTCCCCCAGTTCCCCCTTCTGCCAACTGCCATGCCGGTGCTTAGAACACCAGCACCCATCTAGGGGCCAATCCATGGCCAAAATTGGCACTCACCTTTCTTCCTGCTCAGGGAAGAGATGCTGGTCGAGGACCAAAAGCCAAAAGCCGTCGGTCATTCTCAAGTTTATGTGACTGAACCAAACCATAAGGCAACAACCTGTTCTTCTAAGCCATATATCCAAAAGAGGACACTAACAATTGTGATCAAATTTAAGAAGGCAAATCCAAAAACGGAATTTCCAGGAAAACAAAATAGGAAAAATTCTGTCAGTCACTAATTAGTTGTGTCCCTTTTGCAAAAATAATGATGAAAATGATTCACAGTTTAACTGTGAACCATTTTAACAAAAATATCAATTTTTCTATAACAAAATTTTGTGAAAAACATGCCCAATTCTACGTGACTGTAAACACTCCCTGTACTTAATCATGGCTCCATCTTTTTTGTGTTTGTGTTTTGCCATCTGTCACCTTGAGTAGCGAATGAACCAGCTGTCATGGAGTGTGATCCGGTCCAATCAGCAATGTGGCCCTTTTCAAAATGCATCTGTGTGAAACCTTAAAAACACCGCTGGAAAAAAGACCCAAACAAGTCGTTAATTACATCCCCCAGCTTTCAAATTCACACAAAGTTTAATTAGCATAATGCTAATAATAAATTATTTAAATTTGTTTTTGTTTAGCGTTAAATGGTGCGGGCCGCAAGTCTGCTCTGAATTATGACGTGTTCTGTTTAAAAAGCTCTAGAACTAGAATTGTCATAAATATCATGTTTCCTTGGCAATGATTTTTGTGTGGTGTAATATATACAAAAGTAAATATTAGTATTTTGAGTTACCAAATATGGATAACACTTTACGTGATGGGGCACAATTACTTAGTAATAACTCAGTTACTATTGAAGTACAAATCATGAACAAATATAGTCACTACTTGAGATAAAAGATGTGTCACGGTTCAGTAATAATAAACATAAATGACAGCAGTATTTCACTTGTGTTATTCATTATTTCCTTCAGTAGTTTACAAAGGTAAACAGAATGAAATAAAGTAACATACAGTAACTGCTTGGAATAAAAGATGCATCATGATTCATTAATCATGAACAAACATGATAACAGTATTTAACTAGAGTTATTTGTTCCTTAAATAGTTCCTTCAGTTGTTCACAAAGGTTTAGAGAATTAACAGATATAGTAACAAATATAGTAACTGCTTGAGATAAAACGTGCATCACGATTCATTAACAATCAATTAAGATCAGATCAGTATGTAAGACTTAGTGTGGTTCCTAGTTTGGATAATTAATACATGAGTAATAGCATAAATCTGTATTATTTGTGTGCTGTCAAGTAAAGTGTTAGCCAAATATGTCTCTGAACCACAGGGCAAATGACTGCTAATTATAAATGAGTGGGAAATGCATCCCACAAAGAGGAAGATGTGTCCTGCGCGGCTGGACACGGGGGTCTATATTACATTTGGACAGTGACTGGGGGCTGGTGTCTTCTTTCTGAGAAGGCGGAGCGCGGCTAGATTCCAGCCTCCTTCTCATCGACGTCTGCCAATGGCAGCCGTACCATACACCGGCCGCACAGTTGGAGATAAAGGATCAGCCTAATTTTCAGGTCTCTCTAATGATCACCATGAAGAGCAACCACTAATCCCATAACTGAGAAAAACGACCTCCTGCGGGCATGCAATTGAAATCCAGGAACATGCAGCATCCAGTCAGAGGCCCTGCAGAGTCACGGGGAGATTACCGGCCAGCGCTGGGGCACCAGGCAGGACCCCCTTCTACTAATGAGCGCACTAAGCGGCCTGCACTGTATGCAGGGACGATACTCATTACCTCTTTGCAAAAGGCTTTTCTGCAGACTACTCGCATTAAATCATGAAAGTAAACAGCCCATTTGGTTACCATTAGTCTAATTTTTTTTTTTTTAATTTCAGTTTAAGATGGCATATTGTTCAAAAAGAATGTAGTACAAGAGAGAGAAGTCCTGGTTTGAGTACAAAACTGTGTTTGAGGACCCTTTAAATAATCAGGACCTTTCACATGCATGTATCCCATGTTTGTGCCTTAAGAACCAGTTCAACACAGCATGGCTGTGTGATCCCCCCCCCCCCAAATGTGGTATGAATTATGCATTTGTGGGTATTTGATGGACACTGGTAGAAAAGTCAAATATTGCAGTGAAGTATGAAGAGTCACTGAATTAAAATTTTGTTCTTTTTAATTTATCAGCCTTAAGAATACATGTGTGAACTTCCAGTTTATGTGAAAAAGTCGAATCATTTGACACTGTGGAATTATAATGAAAAAATACAAGGAAATGAGCACAGTTCAGTCACAGCTAATGTCTCTTCACAATATGGATTCATGAAGCTAGAGGCATCTGCATGACATCGACCACATGGACCTCCTGAAACAGGACAGACTGGACACAGAGTTACAGAATGCCCAATGCACATAGCAGGGGAGAGATATAGAGGCAACCATTAAAAAAAAAAAAAAAAACAAGTGAGAAAAGCAACAGTCCCATACAACACAGGCTGGACATCAGTGGAAGTCTGGCTTTTCAGGGAACGTGCACCCCGCCCTTCTGATGATGACATTAGCTGCGTAGTGTGCGGCCCGGATGCACCGCTCCAGAGGGTGGCACTGGACAAGTTCGGACAGGAAACCTAGAGCAGAATTGAAGCAGGTATATATGTGACAGAACGGACACAAATATTTAAGTAGAGAGCTTCCACTGGACTTTTATTTGTGGAACTATCGATTTACATGACATATTTCCAAGGCCTGTTAAAATGCAGTAAACTATATTCCCGTAATGTAAAAATATCCTAGCGCTGGCCCCAAGCCCCAAATACTCCAAGCCCCGTTAGTTTCCAGTTTTGCCACCAAAATAAAAAATAAATAAGTAACAGGCGGCAAATTCGTTTCCTGACACTACAAAGCACAGGGCTTCCAACCTCCTTCAGAAAGGAAAAGGAGAAAAATCAATACTATGTTTGAGAAAACATGCTTACAGCTTTATTAGGATGTCTTGGTTTTCCTGAAACATCTACTAAAAAAAAAATGTGGCAACAAATCACCTCCCAGCCCTTGAAGCAGCAGAGCTCGGCAAAAGGTGCACTGATAAGATTATTATACAAAACTACAGGGGATAAGGAGCTGTGTCAAACACTGTAAACGTCAATAATTTTATTTTCAAGACCAGCTAATGAGTCTGATAGACTGTGACAGGAAGACTCATCAGCACTGCGTAGCTTGTGAAATAATTAATGCATGTTATCAAATGATGAAACTATAGAAAATTAAACCCTATTACCGCTCTCCCCACCCATTGCCATCAACCATTACTTTTACTCATTGTTGTGAATTCGGCTGGTTTCCAGCCCTGCACAATCCGTATCAGTTACGTCAATTATGTTTCCCGAAAGCTAATGATCAGATTAATGCGGCTACTTTCCTCACATTAATTCAAACGTTTCAATTTGCGAAGGACAAAAAAAAAAAAAAAACATGCAAATACCGCGTAGCATAGTGCTAACGTGGCGCTCATTTTTAGAAATCCGAATTTTCATAATGGGAAGGGTGTGAAAGAGAAACTGAAACTTAGCAGTTAGGTGGAGAAGATCTGCTGGCTACGGAGAAGAATCTCCTGGAGGTGTGTGTTTCTTTCAAAGCATTTATCTAGTGTTATATAGAAGATGCCTGTTTGGAGATATCTGCTTACAGTCTCTTCACAGCTGCTAATTGTGTTAAGTGTTTCGAGGAAAGTATCTATTTTACATTGATTTGTGCCACATCATATGTTTACCCAAGCAATGCAGCGGCACTTATCATCATGTTGGGTGTTTGGTAAGTCTTTCTGTTGATCTGGTCTGTTCCTTTTTTTAGCATCTTGTTTGAGAAGTTCCTGAAGGATCACTTCTGAAATATATTCTGTAGTTTCTTAATACTTCCCATTGCTGGTATATGATGGCCGCTCTGGAACATACCGTACCTCCCACAAACGCATCTCCAGCTCCATTAGTGTCCACAATGTCATTCTGATCAATGTCCAAGACAGGAAAAGTTATCACCTTATCACCTGGGAACAGACAGCAAGAGAGACTCAGCAAACAGTACATGAAAATCTGACAGGATCTCCGAGATTGAATTTGAGCAAGTTCCATAAAAAACATACAGCACAAAAAGTCAAGAGTGTATACAGAGAGAGAACATTAAATAGAAAATTCCGTGGTAGTACAATTTTCTTGTGTATGCAGCAATTATCTGACAGTTTCTTCATTCCGACTGTCCTTGGAAACAGAATTTAAAATTGGAGATACTTGACATTGTGGTGTTAGAAATGACTGAAAAAAACTACTAGATGACAGGAGGAACAGAACAACTTGAAATTAACCACTTGGGATTGAACAAAGAAAAAAGATCCTCAAACAACTCCAGATCAGATCAGTGGTGTAGATATGTGATTTAAAGACTGGCACTGGAAGCATAAATGGCAAAAATGTGACAAATCCTTTTTAACAATCTTCTGATTGACATCATAGTATTACTAAATTTTACCTCAGTTGATGAGGGGTCAGAGGACTGTCTTTTTAACTGAAGTACTTACTGTCCTGAGACTGATTATTCAAAATGGTATGGGCGACAGCTTTATTCCTAAAACACCTAGTTATAATCTATTATGATGTAATGAGACATTCATTTATCAGAGTGGAGATCCTAATTGAGTGCCCCAGATCTTTGATCACTGTTACACCTGGAACACTCTTTAAACGCTTAATGTCTCTGCAGTGCTACCTGCCAACCTTGACTGAGTGTTGCTGAAAATGACTGGGGGAAACTAATTAGCTAACTATGAGAAAAAATCCACAATTTACTTACTGTCCTAATAATACGGTTCATGGAATTTGCTTAAAGATTACTTCTATACACATAAAAAAATGAACTGGTACAGGATATGAATGTGTGTTCTAGTCTGAAAATCAAGAAACAGCTTTTTTTGTTTTAATTTGGTAGAATGTCAATTGGGCAAGGCCATTTGTTGCACTTCCCCAAGACATTTCAGCAATTATGAATTAATATGAAAGATTCTATCCCAATGTTCTGCTAACACTGGTATAGCACCCACCTTGACACTACATTTAAAAAAAAAAAAAAAAAAAAAAATCAGATTTTCTCAACATTCAACAATCTCATCTCTTCAGTTTCAGTGGGCTCGGTGATATGAACTTCCCACGGAACTTCCCACAGAACGTCCCACGGACTTGTCAGGTGCCTATAGGTTTTACAGATTGTCAACAATGGCAGATGCAGCAGTCAGCACCGGCCGACTGCATCTGGCTGGATAACCTGCAATGTGCGTTACGGAACTGCAGCTTTAAGCCACACGGATGGACATGCCACGCTCTACTACAGGCAAATAAAAACTGGGGTTAAGAATCAGACAAAGAGATTATATACATTAAATGTCACACTAAAGCAACGCTATGCATTGTTCTAACTGGAAACTATCTAAATATTCTATAAAAGTACAGTTCTGTTACTACCGAGGCCATTCCAAGCCAACTGGGGACTTTTCCGAAGAGCACCACTTAAAAAATGTGGAATGACCAATGTGAGGCAAAGCAAGCAATCAGACACAAATGTGCTTATTTGTGGAGAACATTTTCCCCTCAATGAAGCAGTTGATTGTTGCTTTGATAATTAATTACATTAAACACAGATCCTTTCAGAAATAGCTAATTATCAGCAAAATGACTCTACTTAATTATTGTTGTAGATGAAGCATGGAAGCCCACCTCCCTCTTGAAATGATTAATAGCAAATCTTACATGTAAATTACGGTAAGAGCAATTCAGACTTTGTGAGTTATTCTGCATTTAGAGATTAAAATTATGAATTGGGGTGCAATTTAAAAGATTTCTTACTAGAATGCTCATGTTGTACTAATTAATCACTTGCAATATAATAAAGATCCCATCACGATGGTGTTGTGCAGGGTCTGAAATAGACATAATTCACTACCACTATGTAATAATTTTAAGCAGTGACGAGTACTGAGAATGTCTTCCGAAAGGCAGGGTTGTTTTAAACTAATAAGGACTTAAAGAGGATTGCAGGGGAAAATCAAAATGAAATATTTCATCGTATTAAGTTTTTGGAAAGTATATCATAAATATTCCTGTTGTTGGATCTGAGCTGGCAAAATGTAGTGCCAGTAATTCATTTCATGGCTTCTGTTTCATATTAATGTGATTTAAAATATACTTATTTGGTCAATATGAATATTTTGCCACCAAACCAAACCACCACGT
>JAABNX020000047.1:7474369-7499275 GCA_015163995.2 Mormyrus lacerda | reverse complement strand
GCTGAGGCTGGGTTTGAACCTGCGACCTTGTGATTACGGTACACAGGCTTAGCCCACTGAGCCACATGCTGCCCCTTTATCTAGCTGTTACTTGTATACACGTTTCTCAAAATTAGAAATGTCTGTATTGAAATTCATAAAATGTAAATATTCATAAAATGTAAATATTGTAAAATAACCAAGAGTGAACGTGAAATTACATTCACACACAAGATAGACAGTTGGAACCGATCTGTCTAACCTTTAAATATAAAGGTAGGTGACAGCTTAAAAGCTTAACATCTAGAGATGCACCCAGTACTGTACTGGTTAACCTCCTTATCTAGTTTTTGAGTTATAGTTTGAGCAGAATTCTCCATCCTGATACCTGTCAAAAAAAAATAAAATGGGTCAAGTTACAACTCTGCTTAATTTGCTGGGAGAGAAGCTCACAATTAATTTAATTTCCCTGCCATTTACAGGCTGCAATGGTGAACTTTTACAGAAGCGAGACTTGGAGCCTTTACCAGATTTGCCTCAGCGGTTGACAGATGTCATTACCAACTGTGTGGAGTTCTGCATGAACTACCATAGCTCCATTCTCTCAATTAAGGAGCTGATAGGGAGGGACTTTACAGAATACAAGCTTACGTCTATTTTACTGCCACTTGGCAACGAGACACAATTTAATCAAAACACTAGCAGCCAAGCAAGACTGAAGAGATTGCTAGATATGCTTAGTTGTCAGGCTTGGTGTGATAGGCAGACAACACAAACAAACAGTGTTACACAGTCACTGAGAGGGTTGGTCTCCAAAGCCTGGATGGCAGCTTCAGCGTTTAGCAAAGCCCATGCCCCTTTCCTACTTTAATGACACTCATGTGACCTCCTCTTCCGACCCATTTAACCGTCCAAGAAGCGGACTATAAAATTTAACCCACGGCTTCTGGAAAAGCTCAGATTTAAAGCAGAAGGAAACATTTGCGGTGTATCTACATCTGATAGGGCCATGAATGCCGTAGGAGCAACAGGAAGTTAAGAGAATTTGTAATACAGGATATGACATCATAAGGTAAAGGAAGCAATGCGGAGGCACGCATTGTCTCGGCTCCTGGAGGTGGGCGTACTTACTGGCTTGTGAAAGCGAACGGCATCTGCAGTGGCATGGGGCTGTCCCCAAACAAAGACCACACTTACACCTCTACTCATTACGAGGTGACATGGAAACAACACAACAGACCGGCAGACATTTACTGGCAGTGGAATAATACCAAAAAAAATCCATCAAAACAATATGGGGGAAAAGAACTGGTTATTTATACTGGCAAAGTAAAGTATTTTGCTGCTAAATGATATTTTACGTACTGCTTCTTCACAACAACAACAACAAAAAAAAAATCAAATAAACTTTCAACAGTTAGATACAAAAGCTTCACAGAGAAAAAGAACATAATCTCCCTGCTAGATCACTTAGCCTGCTCTATTCACTTCTGACTACATAATAAAGATCTTGCTCTCTTTTACTGCTCGCATATTTAAAATGGTAAAAAAAAGAAGAAGAAAAAAGTATTTTTCGACAATATGAACCATTTGTGTCAAGGAGATGAAAGCTTCCTTTTAATGAACTGGCCACATCAAAATCGGATTTGTTCATGGCCCTATCTGCTGATGTGGCATGAAATGGCCCCTTGCCAGGTGAGGGGAGGGGGGGGGGCAGGGTCTAATTTACTGAGGTCTGGCGGAGCGAGCTGTTCCCCCCGGCCTGTGCGCAGCTACCCGTGAGTAGTCCAAAAAAGAAAGGCTATATCCGAAAGGCTTTGCTTCAAGGAAATACTTACCGCCATGCAATCAAAAAGGCCACAATAATGCGGGTCATCAAAATAATAAGTTATTTGGTTCATATGGGAACAATGCTGCACTTCAAAGGGGTGTGGTTTCAAAATAAGTAACAGATCATTTCCTCCACCATTCAATCGTCTGTATTCCATCAATCTTATACATGTTTCTAACTGCCACCCCCCCATATTACATCAGTTCATTCTACAGCAACGCAACATTCCCAGCGATACAAGGCATTTTACGTGACATCTTTTAGATTTGTCCAACAGAACCTTTATATAAGAACACCGTATAATTTCATCAACAAAACACAGTTGCAAAAAAAGCACAGACTTAAAATTTATGTCACTGATATAATACCTAATTTACTCAGTTTTCAACACCCACAAGCAAAGAAATGACCTTTGGGAGTCAGAAATAAATAAATAAATGAATAAATAAATGATGCCCATTTAGTGAAGCTGCATTTTTAGTTCACGCAACCAGTTCGAATTTTGAAATACATAAAAGACTAATGTAGACTTCTGAACCTACTTTTATACAACTCCTGTGGTCCGACTTACTGTCACAATAAATCTACAAACTGCAGCAGAACGGGGGGATGAGAGGTGACGGAAAGCAAAGGGTGAGTGTGCCCCATGAAAAAGAAAAAAAACATGACAGGACTGTGGGAATATTGTCATCCGAGGACAAAAGGCCTTCTTTTCCACAGTGCTCCGGAAGATAAGAGAAAGGAAAACATCCCTTTGGCCTTTGAGTCCCACTAGATCACAAGCAGGAAAATACAGGGTTATAGGGTATCAGACGAGGCCGGTGTTAAACCTCTCTAAGTCATTCCAGCAACAAGCTGACATCCTGCACTCACTCTCGCTGTGACAGAAATATACCGGCCCCAGCGCCGACGGAGAGCTCACACTATTGATCGACCCTCAGCACAATATCTCCTCTTACATCCATCATTACTCTCGTTCAAAGGACTCTGGTCCCAACCTGCTTGTTAAGATGCCGCACGGTCTCATATTTCCCGCGTGCCGTTTGAGAACCCCTCTTTTAACCCTCGGCGATTTCAAATATTCCACGGTTCACTTTCGGAGGATTTCCAAGGCTACCCCGAGTCCGCACAATTACAGTTGTTAGCCGAGCTCCCTTGGCGGAGGCATGCTCTCTCGCTGCTTGGATTATTGACAGAAAACATTTGGCAGGGCCGGCTGGGACATGTACCGAGACGACGTATACTGATTCGGCGCTCTATAGCAGCAGGTGAGCGCTTTGGCGATGGGTACGGTCTCGACGCGGCGCTGTGAAGTAAAACCGCGGCAGAGCAGCCGCTGGCACCGACGCCGTGCCAATGGTGCTTCGGAAATAAATAAATAAACGCGGCACTTGGTACAACAATGAAGCCAGTTACACAACACAGAAAGTGTCAGCACTGTCCGTTTTTTGTCTTTAACAGGCATTGTGTGGGCTTTTGACTTAAATGACTAAGGACAGTGACTCGGAGGAAGGCAGCGGGCTCGATCTGGCCGTACGCATTGTCTCTGCACTTCCCTTATTACTTCCTTTACATTTAAATCCGTCCTTCTCATGGGCACATCCTTTCCTTTGGAAGACGCGGGAGACACCTCTCTCAGCCAAGCCTGTGGGCTGCTTCAATGGGCCAGAAAACAAAAACAGGATACCCTCTCCCACCCCCCCTCCTTGTCTCAAACTCATGGGAGTTTTACTTACACAAAAATGTTCTGAGGGCAGAACAAAAAACGATTGGTTCATAGAGATAACCAATCAGATCGTAGAGGAAATGTGTCCACACAACTAGAAGAGGTGGGACCAACCAATCAGCTGTCTTGGTACAGCCTCCTACAGTTGCTTGGACCCACCTCCTATGCAATCTGATTGGTTATCACTCAATCAATATTTTTTCCTTCTGCCCTCAGAAGGAAAAACTCTCAAGAGCTCGTCGCAAACGCCCAGGTACTCGGAAGCAATAGTGGCATGGTGCATCCCGTGCTCCTCAGAGATCTGACCCTCAACTCCCTCTCCGCCGTGTGGTCCAGCAAGTTACAGTTTTGCGCCTGTGACTGGATAGTCGCCAGTTCAAATTCCAGAGTTGGCAGACTGATGCCTTCGTTGGGCCCTTGAACAAAGCCCTTAACCCCCCGAAAAATGCTCCAGGTGTGTCATATTAATGGCTGACCAAGTGCTCAGACCCCAACTTGCTTCTCACTTGTATGTGCACATATGTCTCAAAAAACAACAAGAGATATTCCCAAAGAAGCGTTCCAATGTACATGTACATATCCGTACAAATGGCAAATAAAGCATTTTTTTCCACCGTACCAGATCCTACGCTCAGTCGAATGCATGGCAGATACCGACATACTGTCTGGTCAAGGATCAAGTGGAACCATGAGATGGAACCCGGCTCGTTCGGGAAGAGGGATTCTTGCAGCTTTCAGGGGTCATCCACACACTGACACCCCGTACACCGGCGCTGAGAAGGACCCGCGGGCCGAGCCGAGGACACGAGGCTTCCGAGCCGGCCATCAAACGCCCGGGAAGATGTATACATAAAGCAGCCGTGATTCTGGCTGTGCTGAGACGATGTGACAGCATCAGGAGACACTGCCACGTCCCGGCATGCGAGAGATACATGATGGCGAGGAGAGGCTGCCGAAAGCACAGGAGAATAAATCTCTTAATCGCACACTGGCTCACGGTAACTCCCGACTCCATTTTATGAGGAATAGAGAGTTTTAAATCATTTACCAACCTTGCAGCTATTCGAGTTTTTTTTTTTTTTAAAGACAGTCATTTCAAATGATCTGAATCACGCTGCAGTGAATCATGGCCCATACAATATCGGTCCTGGTGATTCATTCCATCTCAATTAATCTTGCCATTTCTCTACACTTCCTAAGCTTCTGCAATAAAATTTCATGAGTAATAACCAAATAATTTCCATTGTACAGTTTATCTTATGTGCAACAAATGGCAAGCAAATTGTGAATAATTCTGTCAGCTAAGCCATCTGGTTTCGGCAATAACGATTCCTCAGTCTTGCTTAATTAACTGTGGCCATTAAGTGTTCTGAAATGTTATGCCCTGAATTTATGCCATGTAGTCAGAGGACAGCCGACAAGGACTCAATTAGGCTAGTACTGTTCGCAGGTCATATTCAGCAATTAGGGAGAAAGATGTCAGGCTTGCTGCCCTCGCCTTTCCCATTCCTGCGTCCCCGGCACCTGAGTAAATGCATGGCGTCTCTTGAACTGAATAACTCCCCGAAAGCAGTAATTACTGCGCTCCTGCGAAAGCTGTTTACAGACGCGGGCCCATGGTTAGATGCTGCAGAGCTGGTTTAATAGTTTCAGGAAATATTACTGGCACACGGGAGACCGTCAGACACAGAGATTTTAGCATTCCATTATAAGCAACCACCCAATAGTATAATAGAAAGCGCTTTTATATAGTGGAATTAACTAGTAATTAAGCATCACTGTGAAAAAACGATAAATTGCCTCAGCAAACTTTTACTGAACAGGGACATTGATTTACCACGAAGAAAAGTGGTAGATTACACTGAACTGAATGTTGTAGGAATCCTAACCAATAAAGTTTGCATACATGTATGCATGCATGTATCTATCTACCTATCTACTTATCTACCTACCTACCCAGTACCCCAATAAAGGATCCTTGCCTACTGGAATTGTGTCTGGGGACATTCCCTTAGGTGTCCGATGGCTGAAACAGGTCGGACTTCGGAGACCAAACCATCGCAGATCTCCACCTCCAGACCTGAGGGCCGACGTGGCTTCACCACCCACCAGATAGACAGAACAGCCGCTGAGTCGGAGCGGCTCATCGAGTGCAGGTGCTCTCGCTGTTCTCGCTCTGCCATGCAGGTATCCTCTGGGTTCTCTGGTTTCCTCCTGCAGTCCAAGTCTCTAAATTGCCCAAAAAATATGGCTCTGCTTATGTGTATGTGTGTTCTGAGATGGACTGTCATCCTACCCAGGGTGCACTCCTGCCTAGTGCCTTACCCTGCCTGGTGCAGCCTCTAGCTCTGCTAGCAAACCTGACTGGTGGCTGGAAGATGGAGGATGAACATGCAAGGGATCCCTCCCATGGGGCTGACTGTACCCCCCCCAAAAAAGGGCAGCTACTCTTTCAGCAGCAGCATAGAGGCGGCTCCCAAAGAAGTCAGCTTGGGGGCTTCTGTGACCCCTGCCAGAGCAGTGAGACCTGGGAGAGCACGGCTTCCTGCTTCCAGCCCAAGACTCTGCCGCAACCTTGTGGAGCTTCAGCGGCAGGTGGTCCAGCTGCAGGCTGCCGGAAATGCGTGCCCCCTGGGTCACACCCAGTTCAGGGGCCTGAGGGCAGCGAGGCGATATCAGCCCCCCCCCAAAAAATAAGATCGTCGCTGTGACAGGAGCAGGAGTCGCGCTGTTTACCTCCGGCAGTCTGACTCGGTGACAGACGCAGCAGGATGGCCGGAACAGACCGGAATTTTCGAGCCTCGCCACCAGCTGCCCCCATCGGAGTCACTGCGCTGGTGTCAGAAGCGGGATGACAAGCCCACAGGTGGGGAGCATCTCCAGGAGCATCTCCCTGTATGCGTCCCTGTCAGTGAGGGTCCGAGGTGGGATCACGATGATGCGGCGGCTCCCAACAGTAGGGGGCAGAGTAGAGATCCTAACAACCTCATTAAAGAGGCCCTAATCGACTGGTCATGTGATCAGGATCGTCTCAGATGTGAATCTTTAAGTATCGGCACTCGATAACGAACAGTGAATTACCCTGATATCTGTACATACTCGAATGAAACGGTCCTTACTATCCTGACAGCAAGTGACTCGTAGTGATGTGTGGCACCCATGACACCTGTCGTTCACAGCACGTCATGCGTGAGCACGCAGACACATAGCTGTCACTTAGTTACTGTTACCGAGCAGGCTGCAAGCTTTTCCTAATGACAGAGGTTGGGCTCACCAGTGAACAAACAGGCCACTGTAGCACTGGGGATTAACTCCATTCTACAGGAAAAGGGCAGGCGAAACAATGGGCTTGTGGTAGCCTCGCCTAGCGGTAGGCAAGAAGATGATAATTTATAGTGACTGGTTGCAGTTGTATCTAATTGCACAAATCAGAGCTATTGCAAGAATCTCAGTACAGCACTACTTAACACCATTACAATAACGACAGAACAAACCAAGTGTGTTTCATGTGATAGCTGCATATTTGGAGGTCGCAACAGTGCTACAAAAACCAAAAATAAAAAACTGACCACTGTGAAACGCAGCAATTTCAGCATAACATCTCAGCATTTTCTGTATATCTCACTTCTTCGCTAATTATCTGTCTCAGTGGATGTCAAGTTAGTGACTAGATCTTGAGCTGAAAACTTGATTGATCTTTGAAAAAAACAAGGTTGGATGAGTGGAAATGGTTTGAATTTGCACAATCTGACATGGTCCAATGTACTGTAATTAACAAATTTTGTGAAGATGTCATTCGTACAACAGGTGGCGTGATCTTTCTGACCACCTGATACACAAGGACCCGACAACATGCGGAGTATCTGGTTAAGTACACATATTATAATGCTACAAACAGTGTTTCTTGTAAGCACAGAATTTCTGATTGAGTATGTTTATTACTACATACATTCCAATTTGGTTGGTTTGTAAAAAAAAAAAAAAAAATCTATATCATGTATTGTGATTCAAACCAAAAATATCGTGATGTAACTTTTCGGCCATTTCACTCACCCCCCCTAGTTACACCCAGTGATGGGAATAACGGCGCTATAAATAAACGGCGTTACTAACGGCGATACTTTTTCAGTAAGAAGTAATCAAACGATTTACTGTTTCCCCCGTTACAACGCCGTTACCGTTACTGACAATAAAATGCGAGTTACTATAACTGAGAACACTGAAGCAGTTTTCATGCGAGCAGCACCTCTCTCAGCCATAGGACCTCTTTTTCTGAGGTGTGTGTGTTTGTGTGTGTTCGGGGGCGGAACGGGACACATAACCAGTGATGATGATTGGTTTGTCCGTAAACGTGGTGTAACTGAGACCGCGAAGATTGGCTTAGATTGAGTAAATTTCCATTGTTTGCCAATCAGAGGCAGAGTAGTGCGGGTGTTCACACACAAGCACACGCACGGTCAGTCGCACACACCAACATCCAGGAATCACAACGATGGCAAGTCCAACAAGTTCAAAGGTAGCTTTTGCAAACTGAAAGTATAAACACTACTTTCAGAGGTGAAAGCCAGAAATGTTTATGTAACGTGCAACTTATGCTCAGGAAAAAAGAGTCTCTCTGCGTTGGTGACAAGATGTTGAATTTGACAGTTATCTCTCACGTTGTCCCACAACAACATTAAAATAGTGTAGATTAGCGTACAATGTTTTATATTTATTTTATAGTTATATTAAATAAGATTTTTTTAAGTAACGCAATAGTTACTTTGCCTGGTAATTAGTTACTTGATGTAACTCGGTTACTATTTGTGAGAAGTAACTAGTAACTATAACTAATTACTTTTTTGAAGGTACGTGCCCAACACTGGTTACACCAAATAATGCAACAGAATGAAATACTGAAATGCATCTGCAGCCGCGAGACCCAGAACATTGCTACCACATTCACCGATTTGGTGGCACGGCCAACTTGGCTAATAAGTGCTACCATGTGAACTGAAGTGCGTACTTTCAGGCGCTAATATACAATACATAGCAGTAAAAAAAAAACAAAAAAAAACAAATAATGGGTTTTGAATGATAGGCAAAGACACAGTGATTTTTGCTAAGGAAGATTCTCAGAACTTATCTAGAAGTATCGTTTCATAATCACTGAACCCTTGTCTGCTTCCCCTTATGTGTGTAGATATCTTTTGCTAGAAATGTAGTAAGATCTAAAGATAATTTGAGATGCCTCACAGGACGAGTGCGCTTTAAGCTTATGCAGGTGTGAAACATAATAACATGTACAATGCTGCTGATCATATCAATTTCTTTATAACAGCTTTCTAAAACTGGGGTGATACACTGAGTCAACTCTTATACCATGGCCCAAGGTTCAAAGCTTGCACCAAATTTGCGCTCAATCTGGTAAGTTATTTGATTTAATTATTTTGCAGATGTTTTTCATATAAAACAGCATACAATTACGAAAGTAGGGCCAACTAATCCCTGAAGCAACTGGAATCAAGGGCCTCACTCAAGGGCCCAACAGTAAAATGACTCTGCTAACCAGGAGATTTGAACCAGCGACCATCTGATCATTGACAAAGGGTTCTAATCCACTTAGCCACACATTTCCCCTTTCATGTGTGAAGGTTTCCTCCCACAGCCCAAAAGCGTGATTCAGGTAACCATAATTTGCTCTTATAGTGCAGGAAGGTGTGTGTGTTTATATTACCAATGACCAAATGTTTCCCACAATGTAATAAAAACCTGTTATTTTGACATTGTGGGGACCTGAATACAATCAAAAAAGTTTGGTTACATATGGTTAAGGTTAGGGCTAGGTAGGGGCTAAGGACATCCTGATTAGAGTTTTCCTCATAGAAATGAATGGAGAGTCCCCACAAAGATATAATTACAAACCTGTGTATGTGTATGCATTAGTGCTCCAAGATAGTCTGGAATTTCCTTCAGAGTATAGACAGCTATTAACCCCCCGGGAGCTGTGTGCGACACTGACTGGATAAGCAGTTACTGAGAAAAAAAAATGATGGAGGATCGGAAGCAAGACCTGGTGAAGCTTTCTCCATGAAAATATAAATCCATATGTAACTGTAAACGGAGCAGCAAGTTCTGGTAGTCAAGCTAGTCTGGAACATGCATATACAAGTGATAGCTTTCCCCTGGAGAGCACGAAGCTAGAAGTGAAACAGTCATATTAGAAGACCCTCAAACAATGACAATATGTGCAACCTCTCAAAAAGTGTTATGACTGGTTATATGAATTAATAAACCCAAGCCTTGACTCCAGATGACTCTAAGTCATCATCACTCTCGCTCATCAGCGGGAGTGATAAACTTTCTGGTGGTGAGCAGTCTTTTGGACCAGGGCCCCCACTGAGAATTCTGGATCAAGTCTCCAGATCTACCAGGCTTTATGAAGGGAGGAGGTCATGAATGAGGGAGTGTAAGACATAGTGACACACAACCTTCACTGCTAGCTGCCCCACTCATCCAAGTGCATTTTGGGTAGGCCAGAAGGCTGCTGAAGACATGCTCCTTTTCAGAGGTGGCTTTGGGTCTCCATGGGAGGACCTCCCAATGATTTATTGACCCTCGACTGAGCTAAGTTTGGAAACTACATTAGATCTCAGATGATTAAAAGTTTTGATTCTTAATATTTTCTTTACCAAGTGGTGCCTTTGTGAGATGTTAAATTGCCAGTGGGGGTTAAAAAAAGCACAGCAGGCTTTAATATGCCTGAAAATCCTACAGTGTGCTTCCTTTTTTCCCTTTTCAACGGGGGTCAGCGCAATGAATTCTCAGGTCACGCACAAAGACAGACAGACACACACTCACAAACATAATCGCAAAATCCTCCCACCTTCCCCGCCCACGGATCGAGTTAAAGGCATTTAAACCGGGATACATATGCTGTGAAGATAATGTCAGTCCTGAGGCGCTGACAAATGGAACAAACTCACTTACCATCTCGTTCCCGAACAAGATGTCGACAAATGGCATGACCTTCATCAAGGGCTCCTTGAAGAACGTACTGATGAACGGGGCTGAGAGGTTCAAGCAGAAGATCTTGTTGTTGTCCGATGCATGCTTGGCCACCTTCATGATGGACTCCGGGGACACGGTCAGGAAAAAGCCCTGAAATGAAGTAGCGATTTCCCCATATTTGTGAGAGCTGAACACTTTCACTGTGAACAAGATACATAATGGCAAAGGCCCTTAGTGCATTAGTACACTGTATATTTAATGCAAGGTCAAATACATATAGATCAATGCAGACCTCTTGCAAAGACCATAATAAACACCCAAATGAGACCATAAATAAAAAATGGGAGACTTTCAAAAACAAGAACGATACCTGCAACACGTTCCAAATTATTTTAGAAAATCAGATGTTTTATTCGCTCATCATCCCTAAAGACTTCATTAGTCTGCATGTGTGCATCTTAAATGCTATTTTAAATCATTAATAATGGGATCAAAGTTAAATGGGGAAAAAAAGTCCAGACATGTAATTTTCCACCCAGCTGAAAGAATGTCCTGAAATAAAAGCATCCAAGACAAGAGCAATGGCTGAGGTCCAGGGTCTGTACTGAAGGAAGCACCGTGCTCGTATCGGATTATGTGCAAAACAAAAGTCCTGTCTGGACTCTCCTTACTTGGAAACAAGAGAGGTTGCTCTCTGCATTGTGTGAATGAATACAAATCAGGTAAGAAATACCCTTTGTATTTCAACTGGAAATCTGAAACGAAACCCCGGTGCCAAGTACACAAAACTCCCCTTTTGATACTGATCTTCCTAACCTTGTTTTAGCTACACAATTATTCGTAATAGCTTTGCATCAATGGGAAAAAAACATCTACTGGGTACATGTGTACAATGCCAAAGCATTCCTAGCGCAAACTGTGACGAGCCCCCTCGATGTATTAACATCTATAAAATTACCGAATTTCACATAAATGCGGGATTCTTTGAAATGCTTTTATGTGTGGCACAAAAATGGCTTTTGATTACGTTGCAGTTTGCTGTAGGCCAAAGTTGATCTGCTTTGTTACATGACTGTAATTTTCTATACCAGTGCTGTCATAAATACACCAGAGGCTCACCTCCAGCCCATGGCCAATCACCGGTCCTGACATTTTTCTCTAAGATGCTGTCAGTCTATTAAAGGGAACGATGTTTTTTTTCCCCTTTCAGATCAATACCAGCTTTTTATGTTGCCGGAGACAAGCATTTGTAGGTCCTGCATTACCGCCTCTGATCAAAGGGCAGAGCATCTATTTAATTTCCAGGGGGTTGTTGAACTTTAAAAACAAATTCCGCATAGACTTTTTAATTAAAAGAGCACTATAATGTTGTCTAACATTACAATACATCACAGTACATCAATAACAAAACACTGACAAAACTAGATCTCTAAGTGATGTTTTAAGGGATTAAAATTCCAGATCCTGACACATTAAAGCTCGAGGGAAAAAAAATATATACACACATAGTGTACAGTGACTCCTTATCACCAAGGTCAGCTGAATTTATTTACACAGATTTAGGTGGTCAGCACCATTTCTCACTTTATCGTGTCGATATAAAGACCATCCTCGTGTTTTGCTACATTCTGCGCTGCGTTCTTCAAGTCATCAACACACTTCAGCTTTGATGCCGAGGAACTGGAAAACACAATCCCGGCACAATCCCGGCACATTACAGCTTTTGTGTTTCTGTGTTTGAAGTCCGAGGAATGCTTGGGGCAGACCTTTCATAAAAATAATGTACGTCTTTTGAAAGTTATAAGCTTTGTGACTTCAGCGGCTTCTGGGTAAGGAACCCAGGTCTTATGAAATTCCAAGGCCCATCATAAACCTGATTTTGTGGAACAGAAGCTGAATAAATCAAGTCTTTAGAGCTCAGGTAAAGATTGTGTGTCAGGAATAACAGATGTAATTTCTCCAGATGTCATAGAGTCTTACAGTAATGACTATACGGTTTCCAGCTAAGGATCAAAATGCTTACGGTACATTTTGTGTTTTTCAGTTGTGGCAAAAGATGTATTAAGTCATTCAGAGACTTTTGCTGCTTCACACAACACGGCGGTGAACTTTAACCAAGGTAATTTGAATTTTGGGTGGAAGGTTATGTAATGAAGGCTTTCTCAGAACTCTGCAGTTACACTACAAAATCATTCACAAATTAACACTAAACTAAAGTTGAAATTCTCTTAATAGGACATCAATGCTAATTGCACTCAGGTCTGTCCTCCTGGGGATGTTCTGACATCAGAATATCCGTGTTACACAGTTGAATGAGCTAACATGACTAAAAATATACCAGGCATCTGAAGAATGAAAGTGTTCTATTTTAGTAAGAATATTTTTCTGTCCATTGCCAGTAGAGGTTATGAAAAGTAAACTTCTGTAACTTTCATTCAGAGATCATTTTCACTCCTGTATGCGCTTTGTTCATAACACAGATTTATGATGTCGCAACTTCAGAACTTGAAATATTTAAAGTGTTTCTTGGGGGGGGGGGGGCACATCTCCTTCCCAAGCTTCATAACATTATGCTGCATCAACTGTTAGCAAAGACGTCAATTTCCTCATGTAAACTGCACACGTTTGAAGTACAACTTCTAACTTATACAACATTAAGCAAAAGCCAGGAATGACCATATTTTGTTAAAATAGGTTCAATGTACATAATGACATAGGGATTATACTTCTATAAGAGTATATAAATACATAATCAGTATTATCATATTATTATATTTTAATACGATTTAGTCATATTAAGATTATCATCATCATGACTGTACTGATTACTGAATACATAGATGGGTGGACTTTTATAATTATTAATATTAGTGTAGTGGTCTACACTTACACAAAGCAATAACATTTTTAGCAGTTCATTAGAGAAGCAATTCGAGTCAATTCAAGTGGTCCATTAAAAAATGTTATTCTGCAACACTTAAGTTAGTTGCCAACCCTTCACTGCAATGCCACCTGCCAATAGCGGCCTTCACCTTGGCGCCAGTTTCATCGTGAATTGGCCATCGTCATACGCGCTCATCGAACGGAAGTCACGAAAGCACAGAAGAGCCTCGGCCACACCTGCATTCTGACTGGCTGGCTGAGATGAATGCTCGGCCACACCTGCATTCTGACTGGCTGGCTGAGATGAATGCTCGGCCACACCTGCATTCTGACTGGCTGGCTGTGATGAATGCTCGGCCACACCTGCATTCTGACTGGCTGGCTGAGATGAATGCTCGGCCACACCTGCATTCTGACTGGCTGGCTGAGATGAATGCTCGGTTCCACATGCATTCAGGTGGTCGTTCCATTTGGAAAACTGGTGTCCGTAAAGTAATACGAAAGTACTACGAATAACTTAAAAATGCACAATAAAAGATCTAAACCTTCAGAACAGATCCACGTTAATTATAGCCAAATACCTCGTGCATGAGAACATGTGTGTACCCATACTCTATAATGAACGAGCAGTAACTAAACGTCCGCTTTTACTTCGGTAAATCATCTATATTACGTGCAGCTCTGACATTCGTACTCATTTTTCTTAAATTCGTGTTTGTTTACAGAAAGGTTTCTCAAAGCTGCAATTACTTTCCCCACGAGGAGCTTTATTCTGTTTTGATAAATGTCTTCCAGATTGTCCGGGTTTAGTACGTCTATTAAAGGCCCTCACCAGCAGGTTTCGGCATCTCATTACCGCAGGCGAGCTCCCCCGACATGCGCCGAGGTAGACAGACTTCATTATGCGGAATCATATGGAGCTACACTGATTAAGGTCATATGTTATCACACACTGGTATCCTCTTCCAGCTTTGCAAAATCATACCACAAGAAGATCAATATCTTAGGGGGAGGGGGATTTATTATCGCAGTTTGAGTCTCTGTCTTAACAGGTACCTTAAATTTGCTTGTGGCACAAACACAGATCCCATTTTGTAGAATCGAAGCCCAAAGCAGCTAGTCTCAGTGGTTCTGCTCTAAAACACAACGAAGGAAATCGCATGTCCTTGTGAAGTACAAAGTAAATTAACATTTTTACATTAAGAAATACCATCCAGTTTCATGGGGGATGAAAGCAATTTAGAGAAAATAAAGTTCTGTATATATTTCCGTTATAGTGGAATGAATACAAAATATGTGCTATAGTTGTTTTGTTAAAGCAGCTGATTTATTTCTCGCTTGAGAACAAGGTCAGTTGGTTTTATTTAAACACAAGTTCAATTAAGCTGATGGGACAGAAAATAAATCTGTTTCAATAAAAAAGGCAGGATAATTCCACATGCCAGCGCGTGTAAAATATGTCCAAATTTCTTGATTTTTCAGAGTCTAACTGTACAGATCATCTGTACAGAACATCTGTCGTGTCTTTTCATAACATCAGCTAATCAACCTCATCAGAAATTTAGGACTTCATACAGGTCATTGGACAAAAGGCAGTAAAAACAGCGTTTGTAGTACGTGGCCGTCAGTCAGCCGTCACAATAGAGGCGGCGGGAGGGGGGGGGGGGGGGTCCATTAGATATTTATGTAAAAACAGAAGCACAACACATACGGGAGACAAATGCTGAATAATTGTTTAAAATGGAAAATCACCTCACAAAGACCAAATGACCAAACATGCGAAGGTAACCCTGTCACCAGAACTACAAAGACACACCTGCATAGAAGGTCTTCACTCCTCATATCAATACCAGTTCAAAACTACAAATGTACATCAGCAAAGTAAAGTATAAGAATTTTTGACTGTAACTGTGTCTGTGTGTGTAAAAAACCTGCACGGCCCAACTAGCTAATTACCAGATCTACTTGTTTTAGTAATCATGTGTCCAATAGGCAATAT
Organism: Mormyrus lacerda; assembly: GCA_015163995.2. Classification (NCBI taxonomy): domain Eukaryota; kingdom Metazoa; phylum Chordata; class Actinopteri; order Osteoglossiformes; family Mormyridae; genus Mormyrus; species Mormyrus lacerda. The sequence continues at coordinate 7,483,867 of JAABNX020000047.1, read as the reverse complement.
ACCTGCAGAATGAGGAAACAACAAATTAGAATTAGATCAGCATCTAAAATGTTATTAATCACCTAAATAATTTTTGTTAAAACAAATTTTATTATGTTCATTAATGGGTTGACTGCATACGAAAAAAAATACACTGTGGTAATTTGATTTGCCCCCCCCCCCCTCATTGCCCAATAGGGGAAAGGGAGAGAAATGCAAGCTGAATTTTATATGAAAGTGAGGATCTGACTTCTTAAATGTCAGACACCTGGAAACTTATATACATGTTCCAGATAATGAAATTCACATCACAGGCCACATTAAAATTTACACCGTGTGCATGCAACATACATGTTGCTCATAAAGCATGATGAATTGCATTGATTGATGTGAAACACAAATTTCATACATCTTTATTAACCTCTGCAGCCAAACCAAAGGAATGGGAATGTTTGCCAGTCATTAAATTGAACTACGGCAGCCTGCTATGGAATACCATTAACCACAGTTAGAGCTCATTCCTGGAATTGTTACTCGACTTGAGCTACCGCAGTTTAACTGTATCCTATTCACAGCAACAGGGTTTCAGGGGTCAACTTGCACAGTGTGTAAAAATTCTATGAGGTGGGGAAAAAAATGCAATTGCCTTAAAGCAACTATCTCATTTCATAATCTATCTGCTGCGGCCTGTTATTGATGGATCCGATGATTTATTAATTGTATTATATGCGCGACATCGAACAAATCTCAGATCAATGGCGAGAGTGTAAATTGTGCTCCATGCAACCCCTGTACTGTATATTTCGGGACTCTAAATTGTCTTCGTGATACTCCTGCATGTTAACCAGTCTGCCTGGAACTGGCACAACGTACCACACATATAAAACAGCTGCTTGAAATTGCTATCAGTCCTTGCCGTGGTGCGGCTAAACCTCACACGTGCTACTCTGCAGTATTTTATAACACTTGGCTATTGTAATCTTTATATAGTAAACAAAGAATACATAATTTACACGAATAAAAGAATTTATATGCTTTTCATATGATAAATTTCTGCTGTGTGTGTGTGTGTGTGTGTTGAATAAGTGATTATTGAAAATAGATCTGTGGATCTCATTAGTATGAGTTCCAAAAAGGAAGGCATTTAATTTTAAATAAAACAAAACAACCAGGATGAATAGCAATTGCATGTAGAGCATACAAATACACACTATGGCTGCATCAGTAGCTAATTAATTAAATTATAATATAAATGTACACGAAGCATTTTCCTCGCTTATATGTCATAAAATGAGAGCTATCATATTCACATCTGATGGCATTTTTACAGGAATCGATTTACTGAGGACAAGGCATATCCTTCATCCTGGAAATTAATGTGTAAAGGAATGAGATACTACAAATATATGTAATCAGCAATTTAGCAATAATCTCTATAAATAAATAATCAGTGATGCCATTAGCGTGACATCCGTCCCAGCCCAGTGCGGATACCTAACCTGCAGCGCTACTGGCCGATCGCATCCATCACGCGGCGCTCTGCTAACCTTGCGCGTTCAAATCGAACGAACGGACAGGAAAAGGAGCATCTGAAACTTTAATTTGTTCTGCTGCTGGAGGAAGGCAGTGACGACGGCCTGCGGCACGTTAGCCGCGCACCAGCAAAAAAGGCGCGAAAGCGTCAACCCAGGAATGTTAACCCTATCAGCGGGAGCGGGGTCAAAGGTGGCCAGCCACTATCTGCAGGGGGGGTTTACACAATTAGCGCAGAATCTCGCTAATGTCTGCTGTGCGACATGGCTCTCGCAGCCTTTCGGGTCTGTGGCCTGTGCTCTCTCCCGTAGAGTTTGGGAAGGGAAAAAAAAAAAACGTGCTGGATAAAGTTACAGACTGGGCCGAGAGGGGGAAAGAAGAAAAAAAAACAGCGAGGAATGTACTTAGGATTTAAAACAGACAACTTTCGGAGCCAAGAGACTCCAATTGCCAGTACGAGTCCACATAATTCAGCGCATAACCTAGCCTCAGACTCACACTGTGTAAAGGCATACGCTAACCCAAAGAAAATTAAAGAAAGTATATGCAAATGCTTACAAATTGTTTTTTACCTCAGTTTTAGACGAATAGGTACAGAGCAGACATGGTTAGTACTTGGGGATATTTTCAAGTGCAGACTTTGTGACTGACTTTGATGGAAAGGAAGCCGTTTCATTCCAGTTTGTGGAACTGGGACGGACAAAACCACACACTTTTGTTCAGTTTGCATATAATTAATACCTACACAAACATCCCCAGAAATATTTGACTCTCATTTCCTCATTGGGCTGCAGTTACAATCGTGGCTTATTATGGAGGCTCGATGGACGCATGAGGCTGGAGGTACAGCTCAGAGCAGACAGGTTGAGATATTGCTGCCATTTTTTGTTAAGAATGCCGGGGGGGGGGTGGATGGAAAATGTTGCCTGAGTAACAAGAAACAGTCTGCTAATCCCACCTATACAGAAACAGATGTTGAAACTTTCTTCAAAAAAACTAAACTATGAGGGCACATTTAAATGGGGTATGATCCTGGTTAGAGAGAAGCGATATTGTTCTCAAATGCCTCAGTAAAATCAAGCAATTCTTTCCCCTGTAATTCACACTGCCTTGCCTTTTAATGCACTTCATTAACACAGCATGGCACAGAGAAGATGGCACATCTCTCTACACATACGAATGCGCTGCTAGGTGTGGGTCTTCACAGGAAGCAGGAAGTACACCTCTGTCACCTGTCACTTCCCCACCACGCCAAACCTGCTTGTTAGCCAGTCAAAAAAGGGTTAGTTAGGATACATTCGAGTGAGAAAAAGCTATTTTGTTCTTGCTAATATATTCAAAACAAATAAAGGATTATTGTTCACAATATCATGAATGCCTAACACAAATTCCCCAGTAAATGGCTGTATAACTAGTGCTTTGAAACACTGTACTATGGAAGGTGGACATTTTTACACAATATGAGCTGTATTTTATATTGGAGAACCCAGGTACACAGCCTTCATTCGAGTGTAATGGTGATGTCACGGTTTGGGGACACTTTTCTGCATCAGGACCGAGATGACAAAACATCACAAATTCTGTTCTCTACCAAATCTACAAACGACTGTCAGGCCGTTTATCTCTGAGCTAAAATGCAAATGGGTCACACAGCAAGACAACGGAATGATCGCTTGTGTACATCAGAATCGCTGAAGAACAAATATCGCACCTCTAAAGTGGCCTAATCCAGAGTCATACCCATTTAAGGTTGTGGCAAGAACCGAAATGAGCATTTCATGCTCATAAATCAACAAATTCCCAGAATCAAAGCAGTATTATGTGGAAGGGCAGGCGAGAATTCCTCCGTGACACCATCAGTGACTGATCAATATCTACAGGAAATGTCTGGTTGTAGTTACTGCAGCTAAAGGTGGCACAACCAAATTATTTGGTGCACGGGGACAATTACTTTATCGTACGGGAGGGCTGGGTGTTGCGTAACGGTACAAAATAAATGACACAATCATTCTTGCACTCATGTTCCCTTCTCCTGAACGACGTGAACATGCAGAAAATCAGAAACGTAGCAAATACCTTATCACGGTGCCTCATATGCGACAAATACCATGATTTATATCAATTTCATGTTTCATTAAACAATAGTTCATTACAATATTACATTTGACAAATGGCCCGTCAGCATTTTTTAAAACGGTAAATCGCACCTGACGGCTGCTAATGTTTTGGTGATTAGAAAAACAACAAATGAGGATTAGTAGCAATTATGAATCGGCAACATTTTAAATGTTACAAACTTTAAGAGGTTGCTAGATACGGTTCTCTTAGAGATGTGATTCTAAGACAGTCGTGGATAGATATTTTGGCTGCATACGACGGCAATGTGTTTCTTAAACAATATATATATTTCATCTAACTAAATAGACATTGTCTAAGGTACTCCCTGTGTTTCGTACAAAATCAGTGACTAGTTTTTGCCTTGCTCAGTCCATGGTCCAAGTGAGAATATTTAAACGTTTATATAACCTTTACATGCTATTATTCTATTCTGCACACTTTATAGTGATACTCAGAAAATTTAATTGGTAAATTTTCAATCCTTTGACAATTATGTCATGTGAACCAGCATTTCAGAATTTTGTGTGGATTCTGATACTGCTCAACTATCTGTTTTTTACATGACACCGAATGCAGACTGTCAAATTAATGAATTTTATGACTTATTCATCCTAAAATCCATATTTTGGACACAATAAAATTCATACACATCAGAGGTGGATTTAGTAATGTGTCCGGCTGAATGAACCGCTCCCTAATTTGAAAAAAATTATTTGTCCGCACAACCCTAGACACAGACTAAGGGTTCTGTTAGACATATTGTATCTACACTGTACTGAAATACGGTTTTATTATGACCGAGAATACATAATGGTAAACATATCAGCAAGACTTGTGATGTTTCTTCACATGAATACATCTTTCAAGGAGACAACCACATTGAGAGCTGTGGGCCAGAGAGCAGGAGCTTGAGGCTGTGACTGCAGAAATCGTCTTGGGTGGCTGCTGTGTACCTACCTCCAGTCCTGCTTGTAACTGTTCTGTCACAGACATTCAAACAGGCAGTCTGTCACTGCAGTACAATCGTCTGTCTAATGAATATCACCATACTGAAAAATGTGCTCGTAACCATACAAGCCGATGATTCATACTTGGTCTTGGTCGAGGGACTAAAATAACAGAGACTGAGCAACAAAGCCAGACGTGATGCCTCCAGCAATGAAATTGACAGTTAATTTGATCTATACTTTCCTCGTAAAGTCTAAGAGCTCCTAAAGGGGCATATGCCTCTCACCCTTAACGGCTTCTTTAAATCCCCTAATTATTGTAAACAGTGTGTAAACAACTGTATATGCTTGTATACGATGCTGTAACAACTCACCACGGATGAGCTGCAACCACGCTGGGATGTAACGGATAAAATTTACTCCGACAACATTAAGCATGTAATGCATAGGTCTCAAAAAAAAAAAAAAGAATTCATACAAAGCAGTTAATTGATAACTCATAACTACTTTAAAAATAATAAAAAAAAACATCTCAAGACTACTGTAATATGATGATCCCAGATGAAAATGTCTACACAGATTTGAAAACAATGACTCCTGGCTGGTATAAGAATAACAGAAGGCTATTTAACCAATAGGAGGTTAGTCATCTGAAGATATACGTCTCATTATAACCCTATAAACGAATCGTCAAATTTTCACCAAAGCTGTGATAGCAGAACACAAATGTGTTTTTAGTTTCTCAACCTGACTGTGAATTGAAATGATATGACTGAACTCTGTGCATGTAATCTGAAAATTGAATAAATTACCCAAAGCGTAGAAATAACATATGCTAAAATGAGTGTTAATTACAGTCGTGGGTGGTAGAACTGTAGAATTGTGCTTTTGTCAAAAGTATACAGATTTCACTAAACAAATGCAATTTTCCTTTCAAAAGGAGATACTTATGCAACCATATCATTACACTTCGTATCTGATCATGTCTTCCCGACTTCCAGCAGACTTTTTGAACACTATGCAATCAACCTCACAACAAATAATACAATAGAAGCCTTTACATTATTTATTGCAAATCAGAATTTAGCAGCAAACAGACCCACACACAGACAAAAAGCAAGTAGTGAATAAATTCATATACAGCTATATAAATGTAAAATGTAATGCAGCATGCAAGTCAGGTGTTAGAAAGTCATTCTTATGCTGAACTAGAGGATGGAATATGACACTAAATGTAAACACGGCAGAAGAAATGTCAATGAAGCACTGATATTAATTTATAATCAAGCTTTCAATGCAGCACCAAATATGCTTTGGTTACACATTACACATTTTTAGATTTATCATTATAATGCTTTTATTTTGTCTATATTAATTTATAATTGATTGCTTATAAAAAGTCTTTTTTGCACCTGTCTTTATCAGATATATAATTCTGAATGTGGAACGTAATCAGACATAGCAGCTGGGAACTAAAAATCATAATAAAAAGTTGTTCTTGGCCAAAACTATAAAATAAAACGTGGCAATAATGTGTTAACAGGATTTAAAGATCATATTCATGCTATTCGTTAACCTCCAACCCAAGCAACTCACTGATCTCATAATTATTGTTCCAGGTCAGGATTAACACATCTGCTTCTACTCTTAGTTTAACTGATGGCTACGTACAGGCCGTGTGATCGCGGTATCATAATCATTTCCAAATTAGGAGAGTAGCTATTCGGCCTGAACAGCCTATATGGGGCCCGAGACAGACTGAGCACTTTAAAAGCTTTGCTCGGTAGGAGTGAAGAAAGTTCCTAATTGCTTGGGGGGGGGGGGGGAAGCTATGTAAGTCAACAAAATCTGATCGATGAAGAGGATTATATTAGAGGGAGCCCTTGGTCTGCGGCCAAGAAGAGCAAGCGAGAGGGGCCCAATCTCTTGAGCTGAAAATAATCAAAAGGCTAACTGAAGACTACATGGCTGAAGAGCCACATTTGTGCAAGGGGGGGGAACACATCAGCTATTGATTGGCCAGACCAAGGTAATTAGAACAGTTGTCAAGGTGACAGGACACATGCCCTTAACACTGAAGAAATATATCTTTGTTTTACACTGAACTGAGTGAATTAGTGCTTGGTAAATGGCATCTGTTATTTATTTATTTTTTTAAACTAGTAGAGTGCAAACACTCATTAAGCCAAAAAAGGCACACTGTGAGGAAGGTCAAAATACCGGTTATAAATGTCTGAAATTTACCGAACACATCAGGGCAGTGCCACACAAATCCTGCACTTCATTTAACGGATAGCTAAATATTTTTAAAGAACAAACTATTCAGCATTATAAAAACATACAGAAATTAATTCCAATGAAATCTGAAAGGAGCCTTTACAGAATAAATACTCTTTTTAACAGAATCTCCTGTTTAATAAGAACGTTTTCTCATCTCAGAACAAAAAAGTCTAACAACTGCAGGAAGCTCATTTCAACCGTGTATGTAACCTCACCATCAATACTTAATGTGCCTTATTCATATGGATATCTCCTTTTAATAAAAGGAGTACATCACAGAATGAAAACATATTCACATTTCGCTTTAAATTTTACAAGGTACTGTGTTTCAAGAGCTTATGCTAGTATGCTAACTGCTACATAAGCTAGCATGGAGCACGAGTATAATAAATAGCGCACATACCCACACAACTTGAATAATTTCGCTATCAACGACTCTTCAGCTAACGTGCCCTCATCATCAGTAACAGCTGTTGAGTGATATACATACATATATATACACACTCGATATTTGTGCTTTAATGCAGCATTTGCAATTCGCAAAGCCACTTACAACCAATCTCTGCTGAGGAAAGCGCAACATCGAGGAAGCTTAGAGTTCCTACAGCCAAGAAGGGTCTGGGTTCTCCGTGCTGGACTTCCTATCCCTTTCAGGAGATGTGAAATGAAGGTTTCTTCCATTGCCTCTTAATCCATGTAAAAGCACCCAAAGAGTAAATCCTGCATTCTATTGACCGCTGATTTGCATAGACCCTCTTGAATATAGAGCTGAATGTTAAGAAACTGCCTTTTCAAAGGGGACTTTAAGGCTCAAAATATTAGTGAATTATATATCCTTGTGAGCACCGTGAAACAGAAAATGGCAGCGACTAAGATCTACCTTAGTTTGTCTCCATTTGCTTCTTCTGTTAGCATTTTTAAAGAATTATCCAGCAGGACGGAAGCCATCTGTGAGAAACACAGCTGGTGCCATTGTAATAAACACTGGAATTGGTCGAGATCAATAACTTTTCATTAGATAATAATACACCCAAAGGTAGCTTGGAGAAAAGAAATCTAATCAGTGTAATATGAAATACTAATAAGTGCCACTCATGACTTGAGTGAAAAGTTTGCATTTGTACTAATCATTTGTTAATCATTGATATGTAATGGTCTCCCCCATCAGTTTTATAACTATTAAAGATACTGACAGGTTCAAGTACCCCGTATAAGTGTGACTGAGGGATATAATTTACACCTAAGAGATAAATGATCTGGAATAAGCAGTTTCTCTCTTAATGCTGAGTACTGAGAATCGTTTCTCTCAAGACCCCATTATCTCACCACAGAAATAACCTCCTATGGATATTTAATGTCGTCACAGGGAACACGAGGCTCCTTAAAACCCTTCTTCTAGTCCATCAGTCCTCTACATATGGCAGCACAAAACCTCCAACTTGAAGAAGCCCTTGTAAATGTGAGTATGCAAAATAAAAACCCTGATAAACTAAAAAAAAAAGGAATTTTCCGTCAATGGCACAGCGCTTTTCCATGAGAAGAGGAACAAGTAAACTAATAATATTTCCTCTTGATTTGTCCTCCTACCACTTCGGAGCTGGCAGTGAATTTCCCAACCCGATAAGGGCTTAGCCAGTGTAATCCTCTGAGGTTCCTGGCCTTATCTGGCATGCGAGGAAGAGAGAAACCCTCCAGTTCCTTCAAAGGCGACAGCAGCCGAATGCTCTAACGTGGGACCGCGCGGCACGCTCGGCCTGCTGGGAGGCAGTACGGCCCACGCGCGCGCCCGTAGGAGAGGCAGCCGTGGGATGTTTACCGGACGTCTCCTGAAGAACGCTGATATAGCAGCACAGACAGGTACCGCTCTGAGGCAGCCGTGGCCCATGATCCGTGTCCTAATTAGCCTGCGGTAGCTGCACTCATGAAAGTGCAAGTCAAAGACGTGGCTTGCCATCCTATCAGTCAAATTAAGTTATTCGCATTGGAAATGTCAGCACTTAGCAAAGACGACTGCTTGAAATTCATCTCTAACCAAGACTCTTCGATTAGCTTTTTCAACTGTGCTCTCTCACCCCACATTTTTGGGTTTTCATGTATTTTTTTCCTCTAGCAGCAAGGTTCCCACAAGGGACTGTTCATGTACAACCTGATCACACGCCCAATTTCAGCCTGCTGCCCTAGAAATAGATATGGGATGGAACCACTTTCCAAGCAGTGTGAGGTTCATTAATAACACTCATATACAACACCATGCAGGTACGTCAGAATCTCCTCAATTTACAGATAATGCCACATTGTGTTGGAAGTTCACTATCGGTGGAATTAAAATATAATGGTGACAACAGAAAATGCTTACTGATGTCGTCTGTCACTTGATTAAAAATGGAATATCGTCTTTGAAAAAGATGATCTACTGTTGCAATATCAGTGTTAACCGAAGATCAATGACCAGCTAGACAATTCTGCAGTGTTCGGCAGGTCATGTGTGGTACATATGTCTGCATCTTCAAAGACTGCAGGGGATGCTCTGCATGTGTCACGAGGCCTGGTCAACATGTGGGAACTGGGCCGCTGGGATCTCTTGCAGATTGGGGGGGGGGGGGGGGGGGGGGGGGGGGGGGGGGGGGGGGGGGGGGGGGGG
>JAABNX020000047.1:7448351-7463509 GCA_015163995.2 Mormyrus lacerda | reverse complement strand
CAGCCATTTTAAGAGAATTCTCCCTGCAGCATCAGAGAGGCTAGATAGACAGATAGATAGACAGATAGACAGACAGATAGACAGACAGACAGACAGACAGACAGACAGACAGACAGACAGATAGACAGATAGACAGATAGATAGACAGATAGACAGATAGACAGATAGACAGATAGATAGACAGATAGATAGACAGATAGATAGATAGATAGATAGATAGATAGATAGACAGACAGACAGACAGACAGACAGACAGACAGACAGATAGACAGACAGACAGATAGATAGATAGATAGATCAGTTGCCAGGGCTGAGGGCTTCGGTGGCACGATGGGTTAATTCAAAGTGGCATCACTGAAAACACATCTGTCAGGGGAGATCAAATTACAGGGCAAACTCTGCTCAGCGGTTTAAAAAAATCCAAGAAATATACTGTAGATTCTGCTCCTGAGTGTGTGTGTGCGTGGGTGTGTGTGTCCAAGGGGGTTTGGGAAGTGGGAGGCTTAACTGGGCCAGCACACACAAACTACCCCGTCCAATTAGTGTCAGTCATATTAACAGTCATTTTTTAAAACATTTTTTTCCAGCGCAGCACCATTTCTGATGCTAAAAATCCCCACTAAAATTGACGCCTGCTAAATACACATCCGCATTTGCATTTTTAAAAAGCCTCGGCGTTCAGTTTTTCCCCCTGTTGTTGTTTTTTTCCCTTCCTTGTCTAATTGCTCGCAGTATGACGGTTGCCTCAGGACCCTGATTTCCTAGCAACAGCCTGCCACCAAACATTTGGCAGAACTTCAACATTCTCTTTGTGAAAAATGGCACGGTCGCTTCCCCGCTCCGCGTCTGCCGCTGCTGCGGGATGAGCCCCCATTGGCTGATCCGGAGCCCCGGTAATTCCACGTCCGTCCAATCGCGCGGCGCGGGTGGCAGGCACCTTGAAAGCCCCTGCCAAATGCCATCAATCGCGGCTTCTGAAACACACCGTTTTGTAATCTGATTTCCAGATTAAAGCGTGACAAGTGTGTGCATATGGGATAACACTCGCCTCTACAAAAACCCCTTAAAATAAAAGTCAAAAAAGACGCGTGCAAGAATAAAGGACCGAGTGAATCTCGATTTCAGCCGGGAGCTTTCGAACTGCTCTTGACAAGGTTAATGGAGATTACTGTTAGGAGAGTGACTCTGGTAAACCTCGGTCTAGACAAGCCACAGTATTTTAAGTGCATATGGCTGTAGCTGTACATCTGATTACGCAGTCGACCAGGGAAGGTAAGAGCACTAAATAGAGGGATACTGGATTTGCACAGTGGATGGGTGGGAGGGGCATTGTGCCTCGAGATCCTCAGCACTGACAAAGAGCCCCTGTAAATCTCACCATGCTGCACAAGCTTTTCTCCAAACAAGCTAGCAGACCTCTGCCAAATCGCAGGGCATCTGTCGCGTACACAAAATACAGAACAGTCCAAACCCGAGACCACCCAAACTCAAGAAACAAAAAAAATGTATACTATCCGCCCACACCCCACCCAACCAAAAAAAATAAATAAAAAATCCACACCACACCATCGTCAACAGAGGAGCACTGCTGTGGGGTTGCCGCCATCGCTGAGAATGGTAGCTCACGGTAACGCGTCCTTTTCTCACTCTCAAGACGGAACAGCTCCTCCCAAGCGCCAATTGCAGAAAACAGGAAAACACATTTGCTTGTTTTCCGTTGTTTTTTAACTCTTGAAAAATTCTGGAAACTGAATGCATTTCTGGTAACACACAGCGATGGCTTTGGAAAAATTCTGAAATACGGCTACATCTTAATGATGACATGGACCTTAACGATAACGCAAAACTTACTGAGTGACCCATCATTTTTAATTGAAAATAAAAAAAATTTAAAAATTTGAACTGGTCCTGAGTATAATATAATAGGTGGACTGACTTCTCAGGAAGGTCTAGGTGGCCTTTGAGCTTGTTTTTGCTTCATGCTCTGCGTGGAAGGGAATATGTCCCGACCTTTAAGGTATCATCTCAACGCAAGGCTCTTTTTTTTTCCCCCCTCCACAAGAGCACAGATGTGTCCCCGTCAGAGATTCAGAAATGCTCCCAGGACAATGGGAGGCGAGAGAGGGGTAGTTTCTGGGGACCCAGCCAGCCGCTCTAGGGGCCACTTGACAGTGGTGAAATTGCAAAAGCCCTCTCTGGCTGGGGAAGGGACAGGGGCCTTCAGATCACTGCCGCTGCAGCCCCAACAGCTGGGACTTATAACTGGACTTTTGATTCACTCATTGGCCAGGTAATCAGTTTTCACACTTGCACAGCAGCTGCTGGCCCGTTCCAGCTGACGGGGCCGCTGCGCGAGCCTGCAATATAGGTGTCCTGAAATTAAAAATAAATGTGTCAGTGTGCTGGATATATTAGCAGTAGCATGGTGATTTTCATGCCAACAGGGGGTGGGACAAAGTGAGAGGCTAGGAACTAAACTGCTCAGGCTCACCCCCCCCACCTCAGCAAAAATAAAAATAAAAATCTTAAATTATGACAAAAAAAATTCAGCATTGGCATACATGTTTTTCTTGGTTTTCTAAAGGGTCATTTCTTAGCAGATCGACATGCACATGGGATACGGAGTTCTTCAAAGTTCTGGAGAATTAGGTCTCAAAATGGAGAAATGTCATAAAGTGCCTGGAGAAATGTAATGCATTATACAACAAAAAAAACAAGGAACAAAACAAAGAGTACAAAAAAAAGGGTGATTAGGCAAATGTTTTCCACAAATGACTCGAGAAAAGTCTCAAACAAAGTAAAGCAGGTGCTCATAATACATCCATCAATACAACCATTTTCAAGAATCGCACGTCCTATTACATGTTGGATAGGATCCGGTATGAAATGGAACCTACCTCGAGAAACCTGGGAGGAAGAAGTAAATGCTGGATCGGATGCGAGTCCATTGCAGGACACTTGCACACATAAACACTCTATAGAGCCAAAACACGGCGGGAACCCAGAATAAGAAGAGGAAACTCATACAAAGACAGAGGAGCTACAGATCACGTGTACGGAGTTGAGGCCTGCTTCAGCCTGAAAGTGGCCTGTTTTTGAGGCCTGCTTCAGCCTGAAAGTGGCCTGTTTTTGAGGCCTGCTTCAGCCTGAAAGTGGCCTGTTTTTGAGGCCTGCTTCATCCTGAAAGTGGCCTGTTTTTGAGGCCTGCTTCAGCCTGAAAGTGGCCTGTTTTTGAGGCCTGCTTCATCCTGAAAGTGGCCTGTTTTTGGTCCTTTAAGTCATTTCAAAACATTTGAAAAGGAATTGAACTTTAAAGTGACAAGGCGATTAACCAAAAACACAAAGTTCAAAGTAATAAGATGATTAAAGGCTGTTCTGGGCATAATAATGTTCAAATGAAAAAAGATGACATAAAGGCAAATTATATCCACAAGCATAACTGATTTCAAGTCAGTTTTGTCTATCCATCAGTATAGCAATAAACCTGTGAGCCACTTTAAGGTAATCTTTGGTAGATATACGGCGAAGCACTAATTTGCCACACAAGAGAAACTGTGACTTATTGCCAGGCTTCCCGCGGTTGGTGTAAATTTAATGCGAACTGACCTCTGTGTGAAATATTTCACTCTGGACGATCGCGAGGGAAGGGCACAGCCCAAATCAGCGGACATCATTCCGAGACCTACTGCATTTCATCGTTCATCAAATCCCTCTGGTACGTCCACATTCACGACAACAGGACAAATAATCCACCATCATCGTGACAGAACTGGCATTGTCACACTGTTGACAATTCTAATTAACTGATGCCACATAAGCAGTGTACGGATGGAAAGCCCTCATTGCTGCACAGTGAGTGGTGATGACTTGATATAGTACATGCTGATCAAGAGCAATAACGCTGAGGAGAAGCAGGCGAACGTTCGGCAATTCTGTCTCAACCGCTGATGCGGATCTGCCTTCTCGGAAAAACGAAAGTTGGACGTACAAACAATAATCAGGAGGTGGCCTGGAGAGATTTAAAACAAAAGAACTGCGCAGTCCATAATTTAACCTGCTGTCCCACATCCCAGGAGTTTATTTTGAGCGACCTGTCCTTAACACCGGTGGTATGGAATGAAGTGGAATGGGGGGCGAGACGGGGGGGTGCATTCTACTTACAGCAATGTAATAGACACTGGCTTTCTCCACAAGCTCCCAGTTTCCCTCCAAATCCAGGTGCTTCTCCTTATTGTAACAGTTTGCCGCAGCCAGGTTGGCAACAAGGGACCTGGAGAAAAATACCCAACAAGCGGATGACTTAGATGCAAGGCTTCCTGACATCTGATGGCACAGGAACCGAAGACTCCTTGTTGCGAGGGGTGAAGTTGAGAGGGTAAGCGGTGCGGTTCTTGTCTCGCGGCCTTGATCTCATCTGACCATCTGATACAGGTACAGGCCTCAAATCTACAATATCAAGGTGTTCATCTAAAGGGGGATTCATTCCTTATTTATTTCATACTCCGAATGGCTGCAGGCCCAGTTGTCTTGCGAGAGAAATCAGAGGTTCAGCTTTCATGGAAAATCAAACTACAATCATATGCACATCAGAGCTGCATAAGATCTTTTTTATGAATAAATGAAAACATACATCAATAATATACTAAAATTGACTATCGGCGTTCCAGGCTGACATTTTTAACAGCTCCCATGGGAAGTTACTTCCTTCTTTACATCATGTTAAAAAAAATTCTTGACATTCATCACTTAATTGAAACTGAAACGTATAATCTTAACTCTGAAACAAATCTAGGGCGATGCGATTTTTTTCTCCTGCCACAACAAGAACAGAGGTTTCCAGTAAGTCAGAAGTTAAACAGGTAAATGGCCTTATTTGCTAATAGAAGACGGTTTCACACCGTCCTGCACGGTATCCTAATTCCAATTCTGCTCCAGCAGACTGGGAACTTGTCTCTTCAATAGTCTCTTGGACTCGTTGTTGAACACCTCTGAGGTATATTATGGGCTTCCCCTGAAATTGTTGCTGACCTTTCCACGTGTCATCCTGAACATCAACTATCCTTTTAAGATTGAGGGAGTAAGGGGGGGGGAGGTGTTACACCCAGGCAGGAATATCAATGACTTACATCTTCAGCAGCATCAGATGAAGGTTGAACTAGTGGGAACCCTTTAGGGAATTATTGATCCTCAAATGGCCTGTCAATGAGGACCGGAGCAGGGCGCCGTGAGGGGGACTGCAATGGCGGAAGCCAGTTTGTGCTATCAAGTGAGCACTCACTCACCCTACTAGCTGACCAATCAGGGGACTTCACCATCAAAAGTAATGCCTCCTTAACATTAAACAATATCCAAATGTTTTATATATGTTACCCTATTATTACATATTGGACAATATTTAGTATATGCACTGAAGATGAACAGGAAAGTTACTACAAAACCTCTTTTTGCAGAAAATCTTCTTGTTCATTTGTATTGATGTATTGATATGTGCACAACAAAAGTCCACACTTTTCCCCAATCAACAAGTCAGTTTTCTCAAATATACAGTATAATTAGAAAAACTCACTTGAGGTAAAACACGTTTGGAAATCTACCCAGAACAAGCCATTTATACGTACTATTATTATACTTAATGATTCTTCTCATATCTTTCTACTAAGAAAAGATTTTATTTATTGAAATATCGTACTGAAAGCGATCGACTTGCATTTGTTGTACACCCAGGTTTCAGCAATAAAAGGGTGAATATCAAGAAGACATTTCCCTCAACCGTAAGCAGCAACAAGCATCACTGAGCCCATTTTGGAAGTTGTAATTACAAGGTAGCGGCTTAGCTGTCAAGGGATGTTCCAAACATGAAAAACCGCTTGAAAATGTTTCCCTACCTTCTGTCAGTTACATATTCTAAATTTTGAGTTCAAATAGCTGTATTAAAAATCTCAACCCTACGAAAAGCAAACAGACAGCACTGCATTTCAGCAAAACAGGTAGAGGGACAGATTTTGCAAGAAAATTAAAAATCCAAATGCATGTGAACAGAACAAAGTTGGCTTGAAAAATAAGCAATGATAATAATAACAAAAAAACAGAAGGCAATGGCATGGATTTCAGTGCCGACCAATGTAAAAGCTCACCTGGTACCATGCTACTATATTTACCCGCAATAAATTTCCAGTATTTAGCTGATTAAGCTGAAGTTGACATGGTACAAAAAAATCATTTGTCGTTACAATATTTTATCATTTACAATTAAAGTAATCAGTCAGACTGATTCACGTTAGTTATGTAAGAAGTACAAGGTTGAGGACAGCAATAGATCGTAGCCTTTGAGAAAGAATGAAATAAATCTCCACTAAATAATGACAAAATGCGAGAGGAAAACAAATTTCCAGTGAGCGGCTTTAATGAGATGATTCAGCTGGGCCTGAATCATCGTTCCTCTAGACTTTCCTAACATAATTAGCAGTACTGGCTACAGACTCAGTGTCATTGGGCCCGTAAGCAGCTCTTCAGCCATACAGCTGTGTGTGACTCACTCCAACATCTACATCACAGTCCCTCTTCATCAACGTCCAGCATCTTTGGAAAGACACATCGCTGTGAAGGTCAGCAGTTGACAAAATTAAGATCCAACAAAAATCAGGGCACCATAAGAACAGAAATGCAGCAGAATGTAATGCAGAGTGTAACATAATGTATATGTAAACTGACAATAAGAACTGCGTGCAAAACAAGCTGCCCTTCAGTTATTAATTATGTAAGACAACTGCCAACAAATAAATACTCTGTACTGGGACACAGAGTCTGGAGCTGCTGGTTTATAACCACTATTCCGTTATTATCCACAGCCCCTGATCTGCTTCCAGGTTTTTTTCAGCCAGAACTGTTTCTGATGTTCAGGGGTTTGCCAGAGTAAGTACATTTAGTAGTCTCTGCCTCCAAGCACCAGCTTACTTTGAAAGATGCTGTCAGTTCAGAAAAGCCTTACTCTGATGGAATCCAGGGATTTCTATTTACATATGAAGAAAAAAAGACTTGTTTACCCCGAATGACAGATCAACACTAGGATAGGCTATTTTTTTAAACATTGGTTCCAATTTACTGACAGCGAAGTCAATATTAAAAGCGGGATTTTGCTGGACAGTGAATAATACATCGTGTTTTGCAAAATCCTGGCCCCTTTGCTGGCTGATGTCCTCGCAGGGGAGTGCTGTTAACTTAAGACAGTTGACATTTCCATAAGCAGTGTGAGTCACGATGGAAGGCTCGTCGAAAGGATGACGTCCTCCGAAACCCGCTCGCCTGTGTACCGGACCCGGCATCTGCACTGGGCTCGTAACCAGGGCGGTCTGGGCCAAACAAACAGCGGGGCAGGAGGGCATCCTCTCAAAGCGCCCGCTGTCACTCATTGGCAGGGCGGCCCGCCAATCAGCCTGCTGTCACTGGCAGGAAGCAAATGTCGTCTAATGTGACCTCCCTCATGATAACCGGCTAATCAAAGTCAAACAGCAACTGGCCATGTTGAGCAGCGTATCAAAACCCTTTGCCAATGGCATACCAAAATAAACAGATAAACAGGGAAATCGAGAACGACGGAAAGCTCTCTGGTACTGGAGGGAGGTCTTCGGCATGCAAGACACGGCAGCGGTAGCTACGGCGACCCCAGAACGCCACTGCTGGTGGCTAAGCCTCACCTGTTGTCGCCGGTGATGCAGGCCGCACACGTGCCGGTGGGCACCTCGCTCTGTTCGTAGTAGCGGGCGTCCACGTGAGCCTCCTCTGTCTTTCTCTTCAGGATCTCGCCGAAGTGGTCGGTGCCGATGCACCCAAAGAAGGTGGCCACCTTATGCGGCTGCTGAATCATCCACTGTATTCCAAGTAGGAGAACAACAACATAGACGTTACAAATCTGACCCTTGTTTCAAACTATGACTCCGATACAGGCGCTTTGAGGATTCTGTAACTCGGATAAACCTTTGTCCATCTTCCTGACCATGGATCCAGTTCAGGGGTCATGGAGGTGCCCAGAGCCTCGTCTAGGAAGCACAAGGCAGGGGATACCCTGGACGGGATGCCAGTCCATTACAGGGCACTGAAAGGCACACACTATGGGCAATTTAGAGATGCCAAATAACCTAAATGAATTTTTTGGACTGCAGGAGAAAACTAGAGTATCTAGGGAAAACTCAAGCAACATACGGAGAACAGACAAACTCCACACAGACAGAGAAGGGGTGGGATTCGAAGCCTCAGTTCTGGAGGTGTGAGGTGACAATGTAACCCACTGAGCCACAATGCTGCCAACCTGGGTAAATATGCTGCACACAGCACCAAGAGAGGAGGGTTCCTTCCTCAACCCAACATTCTGCAGCAACAGAAGTACAATTTACTAAATGTAATTAATGAAGTCCTATTTATTATTCTTATGGTTAGAGAAACATCAGAAATATGGTGTGACTTTGCCACTTTTATGAGAATGATGAAACCGATGTTTTACGGCACTTGGGTTTAACCTCCAAAGATTTATTGGTGCACATGATGCTATGTTTGCTTGTTTTATTGCAACCTTGCGTTTGTTGCTGACAGAGGCCCCCTTGTGAACGAGATGCTGCTGCTTACAGGGATGACCTGTATATGTGTGAAATTAATCATTCCACATAACCGCGATGCATCTCCATGGAGTTTAAAAAAAAAAAAACACATTTCCATTACCAGCCCTAAGACATTTTTCCACCTCTATTCCGCAGAGGACACAGAGAATAGAAGATGAACACGGAGGCAGAGCTGGCACAGCTGCTGGTCATCAGACCACGCTCCCAGTCGCGGCCGGCTGGCCATCCCGTGCCGCGGAACCCCAGGGAACTTCCGGTCCCTACCGAGTAACGATGATTTGCTGAAGGACGCAGGAGGCATGAGAGGAACAGCGATCTGAAGTGGAGGAGGCCGTTACCATTGTGAGGGAGCACATGTCCTCAAAACAACTGTTCCCTGTGTTTGGACTGAATGACAGAGAGAGGCATAGAGGAGAGGGAGAGAGAGGGAGAGGCATAGAGGAGAGAGGGAGAGAGGCATAGAGGAGAAGAAGAGCAAGTCAGAGAGAGAGACAGACAGAGGAGAGGAAGAGCAAAACAGAGAGAAAGAGAGAGAGAGAGAGAGAGAGAGGAAGAGCAAAACAGAGAGAAAGAGAGAGAGAGAGAGGAAGAGCAAAACAGAGAGAGAGAGAGAGAGAGAGAGAGAGAGAGAGTGGAAGAGCAAAACAGAGAGAAAGAGAGAGAGAGAGAGGAGAGGAAGAGAAAAAGAGAGAGAGAGAAATAGGTGCTCACCGTCCACCTCCCCCTGCGGCACCCCACACACATCAAGGTCACCCACTCTGGGGGACCCGTCAGCTCCAATATGATTTTCCCTCAACTGCAATGAGCTCCGAAGCCAAGGTTAGAAGCTGCGAGTTGTAAATAATGACAGTGTGTCCTCTCCATTTGTGAGCTCTCAGGTGGGAGCAGATCTGGACTCTGGGGCAGGTCCCTGGATGGTGTTGCGCAGAAGCACCAATGCACAGGACTCACGCTGCTCCCCGGGTTCTCCCATCACTACTACTGGACCTTCTTTCACAGGGTGGTGGTAGGAGACAGCAATGTTCCCTAACCTAAATGGGTCTACAACTACTCCTACTACAGACAATACCAGCACTTGTGAGAATACCGGTTTAGCACTACAGAGGTGCCTCAGAATTAGCTAGCCCATGTGGGAATACTGGTTTATCACTACAGATTTCCTCAGAATTAGCTAGCTCATGCGAGAATACCAGTTTAGCATTATAGAGTTGCCGTAAAATTAGCTAGCCCAGGCAAGAATACTGGTTTAGCGCAATAGTGTTGCCTGAGAATTAGCTAGCCCATCTAAACACAAAGAAATTTAGCATAACCTAACCACATTAATTAAAAACACTCTTCCGTCTCCTCAATATAAGGTCTTATTCCTGACTCAGTGACAAACACATTTTAGTAATATCTTGCTCCTACCAGTATATCCCGTTACCGATAACATCTGGATCATTTGATTGAAACATGAGCCAGACAGTGTCAATCAGAATAAATCAACTGGATCAAGGGTACCAGGCTTAGGGTGAGTTGTTTTCATACGATAGGGTACAGAAGAGCCATATCTTAACTTGACATGGGTCAAAAAGCACCATGTCTATAACTATACCAACCAAGGTTTATACAGCAATGAAGACAAGAGGCGCAGTATCCAAGTTTAATGCAGCTCCACTGCTGTGTCACGTTGTGTTCAGTCACTTGTCCTCATGCAGGACGTGGCATAAAACCAATGCACATTATACCCATTTCTTTCTACTTTTAAATCCATGGTTTGCATTGCATTAGCTGGTCTTTGAAATTAAAGAGGGTGATTATATGGTCACGGGCAGCACAGTGGCTCAGTGGGTGGCAAGGTGGAGGACTCACACCTACGCTCCGTGTGCATGGAATCTGCATGTTCTCCCCATCTCCTACAGGTTTTTCCAGACATTTTTCTCTAATTACTGGCACTGTGTGTGTGTGTGTGTGAGCGTGTGCTGTGCGAAGGACTAGCATCCTATTTAGGGAGTATTGTGCCCAGTGCTGCCAGAGATACATGTGACCCTGTTCAAGGAGACACGGATGTATTAAAAGGACACGTCTCAAAAATTAAGTGCTTTTCAGACAAGCACAGAAAAATAATATCTAACAATTCATTTTTAGCAGTACTGCTACGTCTTGCGAGCAGTCGCTATAGTTTACGACATCGACGACGGCCAATGGAGAAGGGGGCTTGAACGTACTCAGATAAGACCCATCCATCTTCCAAACAACTGCTTGATGATCTTCCCAAGCTCTCATTTGTAGCTGGTCTCTGGTAAGTTCCCAGGGACCTCCAGTGAATTTCTGCTAGCCAGAGACTTCCAAAGGCACAGCATGTCGATCTTGCACAGATCATTAATTCTGTGGAAAAGTCCGTACCCTGCCGCCTTGTCTAATAACGTACGCCAGACCTTAATGTCAGCTCTTTAATGATTGCTTTATTTCCCCCACTTGTCTCTTGGCTGTGATGCATGGACTCCCCACTTAACCTAGTCCAGTAACTCTGATCCCAGATGTTGGCCACTCCCCCATCCACAATAAGGTCGCATTTTTGTTCCATAAACTGCACTGTTCATTGAATGAGTCGACCAATTGTCGAACTGCTCATTACCTGGTTCAGGTACGCAAGTGGTGAACTAGCGGGAAACTTAACTGGCTGTGGGACCAATCACTAATCAAGTTCTTTTAAGGTCACTTGAAGTTTGTTTGGGACATTCCAAAATCTTTACCCCGTTGCTTTGAGCTCTTCTTCCATCCCGCTGACGTTGCCTACGGCTCACACCTCGATCTTGGATCCCACCCAGAAAAGGCAGAGACCAGCTAGTTGAAGCACAGCTCACAGTTTGAGTCGCACTTGGGAAATTCAAAATATAATGAAATGATTGTGTCACGGATCCTCTGCTAGTCAAATCCTAGGCAAAATAATGATAAGGAGAAAAAACACGAGGGGAGGAGGCTTCCGTTTGGAAAAGCTCCTTAGAGACTCCAGAAGCAGGCATCACAGTCTCTCTCTCTTGTTTTGGGCTAAGCAAATGAAGAATTTTTTTGCAAAACCAACCAATTACAGACGTCAGCCTTGCCTCTCACGTGCCCCCTCCCCAGAGCAGGAAAACACGCTCACTCATTTTCACCCCGAAACCCCGGCTGACAGTTCCTTTCCAATTCTGATCCGAATCCCAGATAATGCCTTCATTATGACAGAGCGCTATCTACGAGTTGAAAGGTCAAACATCCTTGTGCCGGGTATTCATGCTTGGTGTCTTCCCAATTATCCGACAGCGCGGATGCCGGAATTGGCAAACGTACACGGCAGCGCTTCATTACCGTGGCACGGAGCGGTGAAATTAAGCAGCAGGCGAGGCGCTGCCCCAGGTGGCGGAAACGATGGCATAGCGCAATCTGCAATAAGCCAGCGGAAGGTGTGACCAGGCCCTGTAACACCTAATGACTCACATATTGACTTAACTTGAGGAAATGTCCCAGAAGTCACTGCAGCTCTGCATCACATATTATTAAAAGGGGGGGGGGTGGAGAAAACACAAAACCACTTAAAAAAAAAATAATAAAGACAGGCTGCCGGTACAACCTGGGCAGCCCCCGTAATGTGAAGAGCTCTCACCTGTCTCAATGTGGCAGGCGCGTGGTAAAAGTTAAGTGGGAGGATGAATCTTTGTTTCTCTTTAATTTGATTCGTGCATAGGCCTGGTCTCCTCAGGCCTCCGGATGGCTATTAATTATGACATCTTGCCGAGGCGAGGTGGGCCGCTTGGGGAGCTGACCCAGCATGCACAGCACCGAACAGCTGCCACTCTTGCGCTGCTGCAGCGGCCAATCCGGAGAGGACAACAACGGGGACGGGAGCCAAGCCGAGAACACGGGACCGCTTCTGACAGCCTCATATTCACGCCCTTGTTTATTCCAATCTCTGCTGTACCAAAGCCCCATTACCTTCCCATTACTACTCATTACATGTCTTATTTATAATATATAATTTGTATATATTTCTCCTAGTGTCCAATACAAAAATTATACTGCTTACAAAGACTAGAAAATTCTAAATCGGCACTATTTATTTCACATTAAGTGGTGTGGAGGACGTAACAGGACTGTGTATGCGATGTGTATCGAGTCCTTGCATATTCTAGCTGATAAAACAGCAACTGGATAAATGCCACTGCAGACAGAGCAGAACAGCAGCCCTACATTTCTGCCCTAAAGATTATCGAGTAGAGGGTCATCCTTGTTAATTCCCCGAATAAAACGAACGGGGACACTTTTTCGTTTGAGCGATGATGTGATGACAGTACACGCGCGGCCCTCTTACAAATGGTCGCCGGAAAATGCAAGGGGAGTGGTTAATCTGTTCGATTCTCTTTAACGTGAAATAAAAATTTAACAACATTTCGTTTGGCGAGTCAATTCTTCAATAAGGGCTGTAAATACCCCTAAACCTCAAAAGCTCTTTTAACCAGTAATATGCTCCAGGGATTACATTTTCCATGCTAGATAATGGTAACATTAATTATAGGCTTATCAACCTGGCAAAATTCTAGGCTATTTATAGACGACTAAAATAGCCAACTGGAGTCTGTGTCCAGAAGTGAGTTGGAACAGCTTGTTCTATTCTTTGCTAGCACACATTCCCCCCCCCCCCCCCCCGGAGTACAGAGGCAATGCCAGGGAAGAAATAAATAATTTATCAATAAAAACAGCTAAACATCTGCCCATCAATACCTGTCAAGGATGACATGGGAGGGGGGGGAACAGCAGGCAAAGGGCTTGTCAGAGTGTATTGACAATGATGAGGTCTGGCAGGCTCTATTAAATCACTCTTTCCTGCTAAATCTCAGCCTTCAGAAAGGGGCTGAGGAATTTTCACTCAATCAGGTAACATGCTAGGCTTTTTTTTTCCTCCTGGAGCGGAACATCTGGTCAATAACTCCTATCAGTTCAATTTCATGCACAGTTAGCTATCCGGAGCATTTTCTGTGTAGGTGCTTGTGCACGGCTCACAAGGGGCTGCGGGCTGGTCTCTACACCACCCCCCCCCCCAAACCAACGCCCCCCCATACCGTGCAAAGGGGTGGGTGGAAGGGCAGAACTGGGAGCCGAACTGTTGAGGAGAGGGGGCGGGACTAGCTCTGGGCGCACCAGTTTGGCATGGTGGCCCCCCCACCCCACCCCGTCGGGTCACTTAACCACTGAAGTACCAGTGAAGCGGTAATGACTGACGACAGCGTGAGCCAGAGTCTGTCAATGACATGGAGAGTCAGTCTGGGGATGCGCTTGGCTACGTTGCCTGAAACCTGGGAACAGAGGCAGAGCTCCCAAAAACTTAAAGACATTATTGGCCAATGGGGGAGGGGTTTTACTCCATAAAGCAGGAAAATGTACCCAGCATCGTTACCGTGGCTCCCTCTCAAAAATCGAGGAGGAAAGGACAGCTTGAGGCTTGGATGCAGATCACCGGCGTGTCAGATACTCGACAGGGATCCCCGCGGAGTGAGCGTGACTGTAACACGCTCGCAGCGAGGAGCCGACGGCGGGGCTTCCTTTGTGCGAGACGAGCAGCCGGCGCCGTGGTGGCGTGCGTGAGGGCGCCGTGTCACGAACGCGCGTCTCATTGGGGCAGACCGCGGCGATAAACATCAGGCCAGGTGATGTGGAGTTGTACGCGCTCTGATGTTAAGTACACGAGGAATGTCCCGCCATTATCTTCTCTCCCTTGAAAGGGTATCAAAGGATGAAGTCTGCAGGCATGGGGGGGGAGGAAGCCGTAGCCCAGCTCCAGCGACATCTCGTGCTTTGCAGGAATGAGCGCTGTATCGTGATCTTCGGAGGCGCCAAGCTCATCTCGAAAGAAAGAAAAAAAAAATGCACCCAGTCCCCCCGCCCTCCTGGGCTTCTAAGACATTCTTATCTTAAAACACCAGCATACCCTCCCCTCCACCGTTTTCTGCTGAAAGATGAATTATTTACAGGGTAAACAAGGCAGTGCAGACTAAACTGGAATCTGGTTCTTGGCTCTCAGTTGCAATTGGGTCACCCTTTACCTCACGGACCACGGAGTACGTGCCCAGGCCGAGGAAGAGGCAGGGCGAGGAGCAGGGCTGTCATTTACACACATCTGCTATGGCACGTCACGGTGACGGGGGGAGGCAACCGGCCCCCCCACCCGCCAGGGAGACAAAGGCGGCAGGAACCAGGCTGATTTACTGTGGGAATTTATCATAAAATGGTATTTACGTTTCTCGGGTCCGGCTGAAAGAGCAGAGGAATCGCGGCGGTCCCTTTAGGAGTTCAATCCCATAATCCCATCTGAGAGCCCCCAGTTCCAGGGGGGGTCGGGGTGCAGCTGCCCCAGCTCCATCCAGCCAGTCACCGTCGCCACACCTCCAGCGCAGGTGACATTAGTTTTGCCCTCCGGTACCTTGGATTTTGTGCAGCTCTTTGATCTCGCACACATGTCGAGGCCCTCCTGGAAGCCCGTTACCGGGTTGGAGGGCTGTGGGGGGGGGGGGTTTTTATAGCGGACAGAGT
>JAABNX020000047.1:7423369-7435050 GCA_015163995.2 Mormyrus lacerda | reverse complement strand
CCCCCCCCCCCCCCCCCAAATATTTAAAGGTGTTTTTCTGTTGCTGTGCGACATTTTCATGAGAAGTGCAGCTACTTGGCCAGCAAACAGAATGGCCAAAAAAAAAACTCACTGGGTGTATAAAGCAGGAGCACTGACAGAGAAAAAAGACTCCGGAATCATCCAGGATCACCCTCCCTCGTTTAGGAAAACACGCTGAACTGGTTCACCCTCATTTTAGTCAATATGAAAATCAATCCTCAGCACTAACCATGCCAGTCCAGGGGAAGCTTCTAGTATAGTTGCATAAATAAACAACTGTCTGTCCATCCATAAATACATCCATCCATCCATCCATCCATCCATCCATCCACTCACTTCATTTTTATACCTGTTCATCCTATGCTGGATCACAGGGATCTCGTGTCTTTCCTGCAAACTACAGGCGTAAGGCAGGGAATAACCCAGGCCAGGGCCCCAAGCCATCACAGCGTGTACACGCCATTCACACATACAATCACAACTATAGGGAACTGGGCAACTCCTGCTCACCTTAGCGTGTAATTTGGACTGCGAGGGGAAACCGGAGTACCCGCAGGAAACCCCACGACGACACAGGGAGAACGTGCAAACTCCACACGCATGGAGCCATGGCGGAGACTCGAACGCTGAACGCGAGGCAGCAGTGCTAATCACAACGCCACCATACCGCTCCTAATCAACAACCAGTTCATTAAAAGTTACTATACGACGAGGCGTGGGTTTCACAGAAGTACCTGGCCTAGAATCCACTAGGATGATGACTTAAGAATAGGTGAATACAGCCATATGCGTTTCTTGCAAATCGCATCTAAAAATGATGGCGCAGTGGGAACCTTTCTGCAGGCAATTTCTTTCTGTGCTCTGGTCAGAATTCCATATCGCAGGAGCGCTGATAGATTCGTCACTCCCCCGGCACCCAGACGCACGAGACGCGGCCCGCGGTCGCTGGAGGAGGCTGTGCGCCGACCGCTAATCTGGAGGGAGGCTCGCCTCCGGTTTCGCGCGCGGCGATGTATTCCGCGGCTCGGAAACGCATCTCTCGACGCCGGGAGCTGAGCCGGACCCACGGGCCGGAAGGCGATGCTTAAGAGTCGGTGCAGACTGGCAGCACATAGCTTTCGATCAAGTACGACTGCAATTCCACAAGCATCACCCAGCAGAAGCTCTTATCCTGGAGTCAGGGCGAAGGGGCGTCGCAGGACTAGCTCAAAACCCCCATCTTTATGGAGGCTTCCTGTTGTGGATTTGATACTATTACACATGACAGAGCAGGAGTCCATCCACTCCTCGATTTCCCATAACCACTTATTCCGTGTAGGTGAGCCGGCAGTCGATCCCGGCAGCGTAGGATGCACGGCCCGATAAATCCTGGACTGGATGCCCATACAGCAGCACTCTGAAAATAAGATCACTGACAGGAAACATGGCCAGTTTCTCTCAGCCATGATTTCTGCAATTTTAACATGCAAAACACATTCTTGTATTTCATATACCGGGAATATATAGAGCTTTTACGACACTTAAAATCTATCTAATCAAAATGCGGTTTGCTGATTCTTGTCTCATAAATTGCATTAGCAATAGCTGAGATATGGAAAAGAAAGTGCAATAAACTTTTTTCCAGGTATTTATGTGTCTTTAGGGCAGGACCGGTTTCACGAGATGTTAAAAAATGCATATGCTACAATTCATTGACATTTTGGCATGAAAGAATATTGTACCACGCCGTCCACGGAGGACTCCGGCACCCTAGGCTGTTGGCAACGGTCTCAGGCTGCACACGACCCTAGAAGCTAGAAGATGGACGGATGGACAGATATTATCAGGCTAATAATGTGTTACTTCGTGTAGCTACAGAAAAAAAAACATGGTTATGTGGTTAATCTGCTTTTCCTTATCACTTCTGCATCAAAGCTGTTAAGCTCAGTTCCCTGAAGCTATAAAATCAGTAGCTTTTGCGAGCATTATATAATAAATGGATACCATCCTCCTGTGCAACATTCACATCGGCCTCAGAGCCACTGGAAGCTCTAACCTGTTCCGGCACAGCTCCATGTTTGCAGGTGAAATGCAGCTGTGAGCAACACAGTTACAGGATGCTGAAGTGATAAAAAAAATGGCAGGTATCTGAAGGAAGAGTACAGGGACACTTAAAACACCCATTCATCTTCCAACCGCTCGGCCGGGTCCAGGTCACGGTGTCCTGCACGCTTATCCTGGGAATTGTACACGGAAAGGCAGAATCCCGGAAGGCATGTCAGTACTTGCAGAGACACGGGTTCTTCAATTCATTGTAATTCTGTGTATCATTTCATCATTAGTTTCTGTTTAGAATCTCTAGTTGAACTCTCCAGCCTCCCCGTCACTGAGCCCATATCTTCCACCACTGGGTAACTCACTTTCGATAATAAAGCCATGAGAGGAATGAAACAATGCACCTTACTAACAAGGGAACCGCAGAAACAAAACCGAGGCAGGAAAAGCACATTTCTTTCTTTATTTAGCACACACTTTTATGCAAAGCGACACACATTTTTTGTCTTTTTTTGAAAAAGCAGGGCTTGACAGTCCCCGGCACAATCGGAGGTTAAGAACCTACTCACTCAAAGGGTGAAGTGAGATATCGCTCTGCCGACCCTGGGATTTGAACCAGTGACCATCCGATCACAGTGACCACTGCTGTTCTCCTTTCCAGATCTTTCACTCATTCAAGCATCCATAGTTGCAATTTTGCTATCCTTTCCTTTTCAGCAGGTACCTTATTCAGTTAGGGTAACAGTGACCAGGAATTTATCCTACGAGTAACAAAGCTAACTGGAAGACCCAATGGGGTATTATGCAAATCCTACAGTATATATGCACAGATACATAAACTCACCCCCCCATCATCAGGTGGTCACGCCCCAATTCAACATTGGTCTCTCATATTATAATCAGGCCATTTTTAAGTCACATTCACAAAAGCAATCTTCATCATTATTAATCTCCATTTTATTATAATTTCAGAAATATATATAAGGACAAAAGCAAAGGGACACCTGGCCATTACACCTACAGGAACTTGTATGACATCCCATCCAAAATCCATAGCTATCAATACGGAGTTGGCCCCTCTGTTGCAGCTATAACAGCTGCCACTCTTCTGGTGAGGTTTTCCACAAGATTTTGCAGTGTGTCTGTGGGAATTCTTGCCCATTTATTCTGAGGAACATTCTGAGGTCAGTCATCCCAAAGGTATTTGATGGGGTTGAGGTCAGGACTCTGTACAGCCCAGTCAAGTTCTTCCACACCAAACTCACCCAAGCATGTCTTTATGGACCTTGCTTTGTGCACTGGAGCGCAGTCATGCTGGAACAGAGAAGGGCCTTCCCCAAACCGTTCCCACAAAGTTGGAAACATTGTCCAAAATGTCATGGTATGCTGAAACATTAAGAGTTCCCTTCACTGGAATTAAGGGGCCCTATAGATCAACCCTTGAAAAATGACCCCATACCATGATCCTTCCTCCACCAAACTTTACAGTTGGCATAATGCAGTCAGACTTTTCTGCACTTGGCGCTCTGTGACCCTGCTCTGTTACTTTACATGGTCTGGCAACTTCATGTCTGATTTTCTATTGTTCCTCAACTCTTCAAGTTTGCAATAATACCACTTACAGCTAACCGTGGAATATCTGGCAGGAAAGAGAATTCACAAACTGCTGTATTGCACAGGTGGCATTCTTGAATTCACTGAACTCTTCAGAACATCCCATTCTTTCACAAATGTTTGTAAACCAGACTGCTTGATTTTATACACCTGTGGCAATGGGTCTGAATGAAACACATGAATTCAACAATTAAGAGGTGTGTCACAATACTTTTATACATATAGTGTATATATCAATATTGGACAAAAAAAAAAAATTAAAAAGCAATATTGTAACAATACATAAATGTAAAGTGTAATGAAGACCACTCACCGAAGGAACCTTTTTCCTTACCAGCTAGAAAGTTTAAATTCAAAATTTCAGCTTCATTACATATTCTGCTATAGCTATATCAAGTCTGTTATAAGCTACAAAAGAACCTGGGTATTAAGGTACCTGAACAACAAAAATGACTAAAAACTGGTGGATGTGTAACAGCTAATCAATCATTATGTTCTGAGACTGGATGTAAAAATGACATTTACTCTGGAATCAAACAGGAAGCTCCTTACTTTTTTCCACAGATTTTTTTTTACTGTTCCTTTATGTGGAAGAATGATCCTATTTCTGCACTGCCATTCTGTAATGCACTTAAATATTTCAACTAGTGACATTAGTACTTAAAGACCATTTGTTTTAGCCAAGAAAGGTGCACGGGGGGGGGAGGGGGGGGAAGAAGTGAATAATCCCTCTAAATATTGATTAAGTACTGTTGAGACTAGTTCAGGGAGGTAACAAAAAGAAAAAGATTCACTACCTCCTTCAAAAAGATAAATTATTATAAAATGTATGAATAGGAAAAAGTACATTAAAATGCAATAATTATTATGTACATCCACTCAGCTACATCTTTAGATCTTCAGGGACTCTCCTTATTTTCTCTTGTTTCTAAAAGACCATTTAGATGATTTGTTGCGTTGCGAAATCATTTTTTTGTTAAATATAAAAGAATATTCATCTTCCATGTCGCTTATGCAGTACAGAGCGAGCGAGAAACATCTCCCAGAATGCACTGGGCATAAGGCTGGGGTACACCTTGGGTGGGATGCCAGGCCGCCACACACACACACACACACACATAATAACACTCGAGGGACCATTTAAGCTTGCCAGTTCACCTAACTGTGCAATTTTTGGACTGTGGGAGGAAACCGGAGTAGCTGGAGGAAAGCTGTGCAAACACAGGGAGGACGTGCGAGCTCCACAGCCAGGAGTCGAACCCGCAGCCCAGGGGGTGTGAAACTACAGCGCTACTCAGCGAGATGACAGACCGCCCATGGCAACGTAACTGTTCACCTAATGATGAAAAATAATGGCTAAATGAACTGGAAAATGCACAGGAAGAAAAGAATTAAAGGGCGCTGCACTAAGAAGTTAAGAAACGTAGCTTCACACCAGGCAGCGGCGAGTAACTGTGAACCAGAACATCATTATCCAAACACTGCGGCTAAAGGGATTCATTTTCCAAGCATTATCTGATCAAGCTTTGCCAGTTGAGAGTTTTCGCTAAATATCTTAGCAGTTTAAAATGCGCATTAAATATCACAACACTGCCAACACTGCCAGTGAACTGGATAAATAACTGAAGGACAAAACCAGCCATTATGCCTTAAGAAGATCTACCTGAGCTACTCTTAATACCAAGCAGTGTCTGGCCCAGCTTGAACTGCATATTAACACTGTAACCAGGCAACAACAAAATCCAGGTAAAGAGCAGAGAAGATGATCTGCACATTCTATCTAATGTATAAAATCATTCATATTATTCATAATTATCCCTGTCTAAGAGAAGGAAAGAGAATATTTGAGAAATTATTCCCAGCTTGAGTTGAGACTCCTAAAAAATTGGGTTTAAAAAGCAACAATTCTCCTTTTAAGTCTTCATTACACATTTCAAATCAGACACTGTACAACGTTAATCTGACGCAAATTCATCACCGAGAAATCTGTGTTGAAATCTCACTTTTGTTTGTGTTACATCACATTGTAGCATTAATGAAATCTGTCATCAAAATATGAAAATCGGCTCATGGATGTCGACTCGGGAATTCCGCCATGACCCTTCCTCATAACGACGTCGCTGGATTAGACACTGTCCGACTGCTCACTGTGACTTCATCGGCTGAAGCGACAGGCAAGATAAGCATCTTAAATTAGGAAGTGCAAGAGAAAACGGAAAACAAACACTGCACGAAAAGTTCAGAAAAGCTTTGGGATCAAAGGTGGATTTGGGTCACAGCAAAATGAAAGAGAGAATTAAATAGAGCATTACCCTTGAGGATCAGCTTTTCCCCTTAAACCTGGATTTGGGGTTTGAAGATAACTGATATTCAAAAGGATGACAAATCAAATTACCTCCGCTGGATTTTCTAGACAAATAGCAGATCGACAAAAAAAAAAAAAAAGTTTTTGTGAATTTGCATTACCATGTTGTTATTTACACATTTATTATTATCATTATTATTATTATTATTATTATTATTAGTATTATTATTATTATTAAACAACTACACTGAAAGTGTTAGACTTCATACAATTGGTGGACAAGAGAAAGTAATGCTTAAATTTATAAGGTAGGCCATGTAAATTACAATATATTCACGTACAATTTTATTTAGCGGATCTAGCCACATGAAGGGCAGGGTTCGGCCCTATCACTACCCAAGGGCATGTAATCTTGCAAGGATCCACAAAACATCATACGGAAGTGTCTCAGAAGCGCAGAATTCGCTGTCAGCCACAGTGACCTTCGCGTGCCACTAATTAGCAGCATTCCGATACTGCGACTCACGACACGTAATACAGAGACACAAAAATGGCCGATTGCTCATTTTGGGAATTCAGGGGCCTATGGCTCATCCTGTGGTATGTTACAAGCAATCATGTGATACGATCACACAGCTGCCTTGCAGTAGGCTGATAATGAAACCCACACATAGAGAGGGACCGCTGTTGGGTGAAGAACGGAAGGGAGAAAAAAGAAAGAAAAGGTATAAATAAATAATTACCACCGTGCCTGGCAAACGACACATCAAGACTTTTAAGTTGTCCAAGGGAACAGGAGAGAATTTGCACATTCTTTCAGAGTTTAAATTGTCTGTGACCCCTTCCTGCTCAAGCTCCAGTAAAGAGCTATGGGACCGGCAGCCATTTGAAAACAGGCAGTGGGTTTAATGGCAGAGTTCAATTAACCTTTCTAAAACAAATGAGTCACTCGCTTTAATTATGGCGTTTTCCTCCAGATTCCTCGCTGCTCACAAATCTCACAACAGCCCGATCTACAGCTTTTAATTGTTAATTAGTATTCTTATAGTTACAAGTGCATTCATTCATATACTTATTCTGCATGATTTATTTAAAATATTTCTGTATGTAAATCTGACTTTAAACCATGCCAAGTCCATGATAGCCGTTTCTGCGATTTGACCTGATTACAGTGTGCTGATGTGATTAACACTGTCCCTTTCAGTTTCACTTGGATTGCAGAATTAACGAAAACACACCAAAAACGCGTCATTCAGAGACTTCTGGGGAACTGAAAGCAACATAATCCCACGTACAGTTAAAGTTAACCCCCCCCCCCCCCCCCAAAAAAAAAAAAATAAAGATTTTGGGCATTTTTTGTGAAACAAAGCGTTAGTTTCCATATCTTTTCTACGTGGTAGCAGAAGAGAAAAGTCCTGATTTAAAACTATTCAGCAAATGGAAATAAGATGGAAAGGTCTTTTTTGTTTAAAAGAAAGAGCTGTGAAGTCAAACATGAGGTCATGGGACATTTATGCCTTGAGGAATACGCTGGGACTTACACCAAGGCATCCAGCTCTGTTTGAGTTCCCATATAAATACAAGCTGGGGGAAAGTCCTTCGCATGTAAAGGCAGATTTTCTACAGAATGTTCAACAACATCACGCACATGTGTTTCCAATAAAAGGAGCTGGAGCTTGAATACAGCATTGGGCCCCTCTGAGTTTCTCTAATAGACTCAGCACAGGAAGCAAAGGCATAGGAATGCTCAAGAAAAACCAACGAAAGGCATCGTGACCCAAGTCTAAAACAAAACCATCTTCTCTCAGAGTCAAAGATCTGCACTTTCTTCGCTGTCGTTTCCTGGATATTCCCATTTATCGCCACCTTTAAAGCTTTTTGCATTTCGCTTCCGAATACAGACGCACCTCTCTTCTGTTTTTCTCTAGAGCTTTAATTAGGCATATGATACGCTCCAAAGTAACTATGTACAAACTGCTGGACTGTTCCTGAAGCTTGGTGCATAGATGTGTCAATGTTGTGGGCATAAATGCAACCCCCCCCCAAAAAAAAAAACAGTACTCTATACATCTATATCTTACATCTATTCTGTTTTGTAGCGTTGGTGGATAGATAGAGTTTTGGTGTACATGAAGAATGACAAAATATTCTTCTTCTCTGAAAATGTAGAGAAACAAGACCCTTTGCTGATATTCACCAATCTACTGAGGGAAACAAGGGTAGCAGTAACTCAGAGGCACTGATGCTAACCCTTCATCACATCTGACCCCCAGCCAGCACAAATACACAAACCTGCCTGCAGTGTTACTCGCTCTTTCCTAGTTAAGAGAGAATTAAGCCATGACATTTTTCCACTAACAGAGAGACCGACTGCAGCCACGAGATGTAACCGGCGATAAACGCGGTACGTGAACGTCACGGTCCCAAGCGCCGCGTCAGATATTAATCGCCGCTACACGCCGCTGGAATGTGAATGTTCTGCGCGGAGATGCGTGGGACGTATACGATAGGATAAGCCCTCCATCTGAATCAGGTGAGGAACCACAGGCACCAGAGAAGCGACCAGAGGATCTGAAGATCTAGTCTCCACCAAAGCTCAAACGATAGGTGACAACTAGAACAGCAACAGTAAGAAGTGATGGGGGGGGGGGGGGGGGGGGTTGAGTAGTGTAAACTGTTTATTTGTTCTGTCAGGCTTCCAAAGTATATGATATGAAAAATCGCTCTACATATAGAAAGCAATATGTGGAGCCGTTTTGGGAAAGTGGTCATCATGACAATCCTTCGATGCGCAATTTGAGCTGCGCTCGTGTTTTCAATGGGGGGAAATCGGCTTTAGCCTGTAGCGACTTGCAAAAGCCCAAGTCATTCCTTAGCTGAAATTAAATCATACTGTCAGGAAATTCCTCCCCCGTTGCTGTGTCTCCCAATCTTTCCATCTCTCGCGGTTTCTCTGCCTCGAAGTCACAACTTGTTTATAAAACAAACTTCATCCTCAAAAGTGACGAAACGGGGGAGGTCAATCAGTCGTTGGCAGTCAGAGGGAAGAGATCCGACTGCCAATCAAGGGGAATATTTGCATTTCAAATCAAAATAAACTAAAGACATAAAGCCAACTACGGAATTTCATTACAACATCTTCTGCAAATCAACCATGTGGCAAATTGCTGCTTTTGCATCAAACTGCTGCCTAATTATTCTAAATCTGTAAAAGCTAAGCTAGTGTTATCTATACTGCCTTTTCCAGTTCTCACTGACGATGTTTTAATTAACTGGTACAATAGCTACTGCGACGCAGCTCAACCCAGATCTCTCTTGAGGTTTTAACTTTTAGCCAGCTTGACGCTTGTGCTGTGCATTCGATTTCTGTTTGCTTTGCGTGCGAGATGTTTTAGGCTAGAAATGACACTCCGGAAGCTGCAAATGAAACTAATG
The DNA here is from genome assembly GCA_015163995.2 of Mormyrus lacerda. Classification (NCBI taxonomy): domain Eukaryota; kingdom Metazoa; phylum Chordata; class Actinopteri; order Osteoglossiformes; family Mormyridae; genus Mormyrus; species Mormyrus lacerda. The sequence continues at coordinate 7,425,641 of JAABNX020000047.1, read as the reverse complement.
CATCCCAAGCAAGCCGCCTTGATTTCGTAGATCCGTCTCCGAAGCTCATGGATCACTGACCTGCGCAAATATGCCGGCGTCTCGCTCGTTTTCTGCTTGATGAGCAGTCAGACTGCAGTTATTACCATCATATTTTTCACATTAAGCTTCTATAACACAGGAAAGTCTGATGTCCCAAACTCTTCCTATACAAGGGAAATCTCAGTCATTTACACTATTTGATACAATGTATATGCAATAATAATACAAAGCATATATAAACTACACTTTCTACTGAAAGGTCTCCTTAAGGTTAGAACTAAAAGCTACAAACAGCCATGAACAGCACCGACCTAATGGGGTAAGAGAGCATTGAAAATAGCCCACAGAATAGCTTTGATACTACATGATACAAAGGTAAATGTATGAAATGAAAATCTCTACTCACTGGGGAAATATTTTTCTTTAATATTGACAAACCTCTCGCGCATTTACGGAATTTAATTGAAACCGAAAGAACCTTTTGCTCTAATTAATAAACATTATTCTCCTAGTATTTTACCATTATTTTACGCATTCATATTTTGATGTCCAAGAACCGTACCAAATACTTATTCCCTTTCAATTACAATATTTTAGCAACTAATTCAGTTTTTCTTAATTTAACATTATTCCTAATTTGCTAAATAATGTAAGAAAAAATTGCAGCATGGCAGATAGCAGTGGTCAAATAGCCTGATACATTCCCAAGGTTTTAATATTAAATAGCAAATCTGATCTCATGTAATAGTAGCCTTGATGCTGGACTGGTCTGGCATCCTGGTCTTGAGCCTTCCTGGTTTGATACAGCCCAGGACTGCGGCTCGAAACCTGGGTTTCAGAGCATCTGGTTTTCAGTGTCTAAGCACAGAATCTGCACACCTTTTGTGATTGCCGGCTGTAGAGTGAAATACAGATACTTCCTCAATCTAGGTTAAGTGCACAGAGCAGCAGAAGGCTCAGTGTGTCTAAGATTTCACCAGGGAGTTAAAATAAGCTCCATGGCATTTTCCTCAAAGTCGGTTTAAATAAAACACTGGAAATCCCTTTTTAAGGTCGACGCTTTAACTAAAAACCTACATACTGGATTCAGAGCTCAAACCAACTGTAACAATGTGAAAATATATCTCCGCGGAAGTTTGGCTTTAGGATTTGAAGTGTATAATCGACTCATGTAACACAGAGAACAAGCCTGCCATGTTCAAGCAAGCGTTATAGACATATTCCATTATTTTATTTGCGAATCGCGTGACTCGCATCGATTAAAACCTGTGGGCGGCCGAACGAATGCTAAGGTGACGCGCTTTCAGAATGCCCAGGGCTGAAACTGCAGGGAGCCCCAGGGTCCGCATGCAGGGACACCCTCCTCACTGCTTCCTCAGGCACTGCACCAGCGGCTACCATTTAAAACTGGCTGAAAGATTTTCAGTTTTTTTTTTTTTTGGCATCATCCCAAAACCCATATCCAAGGCAAACTAGCAGTTAATGTCCTACATTTAAAAAAAAGATGAGGGGGGTCTTTGGAGAGGGAATTTATGTAAATGCCTCTGGTCTTCAAAATTAAAGACTATTTACAGCGTGCACATATGTCTGTATCTCTTTGAAAAGGCGGCTGCCTGCCATCTCCAGGGTGTTGGGATGCTAGATCGCCCGAGGCCTCTTCTCTTTCCTGTAGTCGCACTGCTGCGCACAGGAAGCTGGTAGTGGCTCTGCTAGCACAGCACTGTCAATTAGCTAAATACTGCCACACATAACGGGGGGGTGGGTCCTAACAGTTCATACATAATGGATGCACGCTGGATCTACATGGTGAGCGGCCAGGGACGGTTCCCCGATACACGGAACACGGCCATACGATTCCACGTTCAAGTCATTTAAATAGCAACAAAAATATTCAATATATTTGTATTCGTCTTCAAAACCTGGTCATTCAATCCCTACACATTCAAAAAACAAAAGACATGATTATTATTAATGAAAGACGACGAGAAGAACAAACCTGGGCAATTTTGACCGAATTTTGGGTGGAGCCCCCAGCGTGGTACTCTACTGAATTCTTCTTGATTAGCTCCTCAAACCTAGAAAAAAATAAAAAATAATAAAAATGACGTTTTAAAAGTGTCAGTGAAAATGACAAGGGCGACAGTAAAGCAGCACCTACTGGATGGCAGGTCACGCTCAACGTTCATGTTTGCAAACAGGAAGTTGCGGTCAGATGTACAGCAGCAAATGTGGGGGGGGGGGGGGGGGGGAT
>JAABNX020000047.1:7398812-7412672 GCA_015163995.2 Mormyrus lacerda | reverse complement strand
GCTCACTCTCACTGAAGCTGCCCGGGGTGAAGGCTCACTCTCACTGAAGCTGCCCGGGGTGAAGGCTCACTCTCACTAAAGCTGCCCATGTATTTCACAGAAAATCAACGTTGTTTTGGTGATACTACCTTATCTTTAAACAATGTCAATTAATCCAGTTAATTAATTCCAGTTAATAGTAAATGTTGGAACTATGCAATGTTTGGTGTGGAATGTATGCGTTTCGTTAGCACGCAATGGTGAGTGACGCTTAAATTGTAGGCTTCCATGTCTGTGCTGCTTCCAATATTAAACCAATAGTAGCTGTTGGTTTAATAGTAGAGCAACTTCCATTTTAAAAGAGCTGTCATCTCCTTTATTAATACAACTCATGCACTTGCCTGAATGCATTTATTATCGCTCTGCATGTTGGTCTGCTCCATCAAAAACATGCCTTCTAGCGTAGTGGCATGACATAGAACGAAAAAGGTGGTGAACAGGGTAGACGATTCTCGTCACGTGACCCAGCTGACGGCTATAACTTCATACCAGGGAATCAACATTCACCCGAAGTTCAGATAAAGTTAACAAAACCATCTTTCTCCTTCTGTCTGGAATCTACCAAAAACTGTTTTACTCTAGGGGTGCTTCGCCACTACCTCAAGTACGACACTTTTGGTACCTTCCCTTTTCCATTGACTTATGGTCAAGTACCAATACCTAATGTTCCAGTACTGAAAGTGCCAAACCAGTTGGGGTACTACTTTAGTACTTTGGGGTGGGACTTTAAATGCTTTCTTTGTCTATTTGTCACGCAAATAGCCTGCCTCTGAAACCCAATACAACCAGCACCTTGAAAACAGCTAAAAACTCTGAAAACAACAACAACAAAGTTATTTTAACAAATAATTAATTGCTATCTGGTCGGAAGAACAGACACAACAAGAAGATCAGAATGGCATGACAAGAAATAAAAAAAATTTAAAAATTGTTTGGTATACTTAGACGGTACACATATAGCATATAGCGTGTTGTCCTGGCAATGTGATTTTGTTGTAAATATAGTAATGTCATTTTGCTGTTATAAATATTGGGGTATTTATAAAGCAAAAAGGAGTTAATAAATTTCTCACAAACCCGTCTAGGAGTGATTTAAACGGCATGAATGAAAATAATTACGATCGTCTCAAAAAACGCATGCAGCACTCACGCAAAAGGAAAACTTTAAACTGATTTTTAAACGTACATTAGATACAATAACAAGAATAATTAATAAATATTGCAAAGCTAGGTAAAGTTTTTTTCCTATGCCAGAGTAAAAATGTTTTGGCAAAATTTAAACTCCCTGCGTCATAATGTCCGTATACAGAATTGAAAGCAAGAAAAACCCTCATCTTAACCCAGCTGACTATCGCTGTAAGAATTACATGCATAACAATGCGATGTTGCCATTGATATCGCACATCTTCCAGCCATATAACACACTACTTGCAGCCATTCTTCAAATTCAGTGCAAAATACTCCGCCACGTGTTGTGATGTCATTCAGTGCCGGTACCAGTTTTTACGCCAGTGGAAAACCAACATCTTGAAGTCGGGAATGTACCAAAAGTACGGTACCTGGGGCTTAACCAGAACATTCTGCTTGAAGAAGTGCCACAGCTTACTGGGAATGTAGACCACCTACTGCACTCATATCGTTTGTCAACGAAAGTCCTTTTTGTCATTTGCAGAAAGGCAACAGGGAAGTGCATCGACCGTGCAAGGAAATTTAAAAAGAAAATCCAAAGGCAACCAATCAAAACAAAATCACTAATTATTCAATTCCGCAATTAATAACAATCAGTGCTCAAAAATTAGATTCACTTTTAACCTGAAAGAAAAAAAAAAAAAAAACGGTCCCTAACGGGCATTGCTGGCATTAAATCTTCAATAATTTCAGAATTATTCATTTGGACCCCCCCACAAAATATTAGTTTTTTTGTGCCAGTGTGTCCCCCCCACATTCAAAATGCTTCTGACGCCCCTGCCTAACAGAATAAAATGCAAACAGCATCCTACACAAACCTCAAAACTTCAAGATTCAATTTCAGCAGCTATATGCTAGCTACATATAGCCTCTCCAGCTGTCGCCGTATGCGGTTTCATTAGAGACCAACACGACATTTGGCTGTGTTAACCAACACAGCCTTGGTAGAGAAAACTCTGAAAATGTAACTACTCAGCCATTCAAGTAACTCCTTTTCGCAGGGTAGAGAGCGGAATTTGAGTCCACAGCGTTTCCTGCCAGTGTGAGCGACCATCTGTGGGTGCCTGAGAATTCCCGTTTTCGGGAACACAATGATGGCGGCAGTAAGATTTGTGCCATACTGCAGCAGCACGGCTCATTAAACAGGCTCACGATGGGCGTGGTATTTTATCGGAAAGCCTGACGCTTTGCTTTTAGTAAATATAATCAGTTTAGCTATGGCGTTGCCTGTACAGCAGTGGCCAAAGCCATTTAAGAACACAGCAAGAGACATAACAGGATAAATGAACGAGTTATTCATCCAAGATACTCAGTGACACCCTGTACATAAAGTCATCTGTAGATTATACAGTCTGGGCCTTAAAACATAATGCTTCCTTCCCTTTTCAGCAGACAGACAGAAAAGCCACAGCCAGGTACAGATACAAAGGCGGCGGTTACATAAGAGGAAACTGCGGGCCTTGCCTGCGTGACGAGACGTTGCAGCCGTCGATAAAGAAGTCAGTCGCACGAACGCGAGATCACAAGACAGCCCGGTTCAGCAAGCTATGGGATCCCAAAACTGGCGCGGCCTGTCCCACACCCCACAGCTAGGAGGATAACTGGGTTATCTCACGATCATGCGGGAATTTGACTGCCACTTACATCTGACCTTAAACCGGCACAGAGGTTCCAGTTGCCTGCAGAACAGATTTCGGAAAAAACAAACAAAAATTCACGTGCATTTGCATTGCTAAACTCGCGGCGTGGGCAGTGCCTTGTGCGGTTTACAATATTTAAACGTGTACTTCACGGACACTCTACGTCCAGCTGTGTGTGGGAAATGAGTTACGACGGTCAAGTGTTAGTCAAAGATATTTGATATCTTCTGTGTAAATGCTCACATGCCTTACATGGACCAGAGGAGCAGTGAACCACAGATCACAGAAGCCACATGACATTTGAGTTCAAAACTCAAGGCACTGTCTGTGATTCCAGCTGTGATACGGATGAGCTTTCCTTGATTTATCAAAGTGGGATCATGTCTTCTGGCTGAAGCCAACCTCAGAAGCTTTTAGAGGGATTTATTGACCACAATTAACAGGGTCCTGGTTTGTTTTTCAGCTCAGTTTACTCGAAACCAGTTTGGTGCTACTGCCAGTTGCTCACAGCGGGGATCTATGGCTGTCAGGAAGACTCTTCTGGTTCAAATTATGGGGTTTCTCCAGCATCCAGCAGCCATTTTAACACATGGAGGAGCCCAGCAGTCACATAGACCTGTGAAGATTATGTTCATTGGTTGCCTGGTGCCTGGGTGTGGCAGACAGGAGTCCAGCCTAAGAGTGTATCCTAAGCCTGGCTTTTCAGACGCTTTCTGCATGTTTGTTGTGCATTGTTGTGAATACAGAAAAGTGAATATGAATTTTGATCCCCACACAGTATTTCTTTTATCGATATATTTAAATATTTATGCATAAAAAGTAAAAAAAAATTCTGACATCCAACGACCATGACGGTTCGTTTTCTGTACTGAGAACACTTGGAAAAAATGCAAGAGATCAGAAACGTCAACCTGAATTTCACAGCGATGACAGTTATGTGGAGTCACTTGTTGCATTGCTTCAGCAGGAAGAGGACAGAGGCGGGCACTGAGATTAACGCGAGTGCTCAGTCAAGCTAGGCAGAGAGTAATTAGAGACAGATCGTCCCGAGGAAAGACTCACAGTGCTTTGTGCTTGTCTTCCGCTAAAATCTGGTCATTCGGCTTCAGCCCATACCTGCAGAAACAAAGAACTGTCAGTTACGACTGTGTGCAAACACTTCCGCTTCTGGTTGACTAATCAGCACATCTGAGTATAGACCTGTCAAGTGTCCATCCATCCATCACTGCTTACCCAATACTGCTTCATTGTGCATTCAGCTTACACTTTAGTGCTTTCACCATGATAACTATGTATCACACACTAGATAAGCATCATATCTGTATAATTATACTGGGTAATTAAGAATAATTATACATGATTATGCAAAAGAAACAGCTACCTGAGCAGTGAGGCCTACGTCATAAAGTAATTTGTTTATGTTCGTTCATTTTTTGAATTGATAAACAGAAACAATTTGCTTCATCACCACAAGCAGAGGCCATAATGCGTCCAGAGAATGATCATTTCTGTCTGTTCGTGTCTAAAACTCATCGTAGTTTTAGAACTTGCTGAGCTGCAGAAACTAAAAGACATTAAATCATCTTTTCTTTACTATTCATTTATTGTATTTATTTTACATTTTATTTATCTGGCTGAATTTACTCTGCATAAAAAGTCCTGCTACTCTTGACTGTCCTGTTCTTTGCACTTTTCCGGACCCCCGCCTCCCTTTGTCACCATGGTCCTGGGGGGTTGTTTCGCCACGTCTCTGTAAATGTGCATATGGATGGTATGACAAGTAAAGTCCAACTTGACCGGACTTGTTACTCATTGAGTTCCATTTGTGTTATAGCAATGACAGACCGCATATACAATGGCGGACCCATAAGATTACCACGGAGCTGAAAAATTCCTATGGCCTCGTGATGTTGTAGCCATTATAACATTGTAGCACAATGCATCACTCTCGTATTTGTGGTGATGCTCGTGCCAACAAACCTACTGCTTTACTGCCAAGCGTATAAAAGTAACACATACAGTGTACAGTACACTGTCAGAATGATAAACGACTGGTTTATGTATTTACTGTATTGTACTTTTCTTGTTAGAGCACCATCTTTCTACTTATAAAATAGTTTACTGTATGAAGCCTGTGTGTGTGTGTAATAGGCTATAGGTTTATGTAAGTACACTCTGATCTCACGATTACCGAAATCACCTAAAGATGCATTTCCCAGATCATATCCCCATTAAGTGACGCATGACTGTACATCATACTTGCGTGCCAAACATTTCTACCATATTTACATATAAATGAGAATCCAGCCAACCATGGTCCAGTCTTGATTTCCAATGGAACCTTGTGATAAAATGGCAAACAGCAGCTACAGTGTTCGCTGAGAAATATAGAAGCAAGACTGTTCTGTAATTTTTTTTTTCCATTAATTCTTTCTCTTATTGCACTGAACAGAAGGATTCCTAGTTTTGTTGTGTATTTACTATACAACGATCATAAAGCTCCTATTCTATAAAGTGGAGAGGTGGCTTGGGATCTATACCAGCAATCGGAAGGTCGCTGGTTCGAATCCTGTGAATGGCAGGAATGATCCTACTCTATGGTAACCTGGGATTGCTTCATCCTGGGTATGATGTTAACCTGCATCCAGCCCTATAAGGAGGTTCTCCATCTTACAGGGAATAACTTGGGGGTTGGTGGCAGGATTGACACTCCAGCCACTGGAAAAAACTCACACTAGACCGGCCACATGGCTGCACTCAGGTCCTCATCCCTGAGGTGGTTTGCTGTGCAGTGGGTGCGGCAGTGCACTGTAATCAGTGTGCACCCCTTACCATTCTATTCACAGGGAAATAAAGAAGGAAGACTTGCCTGCTTTCAAAAATAAAACGAGCCGCACTGCATGATGAGCACCAACATACAGATACTGTACATGTTTTGGAATTCTTTGAATTTCTTTATCAATGGCTCCTAAAATGATCTAACTTAAAATAATAAAGACAGCTAATTCAACACAGCATTTCAAAGGCACTAAGGTCAGGACACTGACCTGACTGTTTTGAAACACAGAATTTCTTCTTTTTAAGTCAGTCAGGCCCCGAGGCAGCAAAACAGCTGCATACCAAGGGTTACAGTTTGGGGGTTTTGATGTCGGTTTGCTATCTCCAATCATGAAGCATTGCTCATTTACCAAGCAGCCCAACTTCTCATGTGCCCACAAAGCTTTGTTCCAGTAGTCCTATAGAACATCCAGGTAGTTCTTATCAAGCTTGAGAAAGACAGCAATGTTTTTTATGGAGAACAGTGGTCTCCATGGTAACCACCGATAAACATGTTTTTGTTTATGGTTTACTGACAAAATACAAACATTACCTGGTGCTAGATATTCTGGCACATTCTTCACTGGCATCCTAGGGTGCTGTGTCACTTCTTTGGGAATCATATATCATATTTAGCACTGCTCTTTGAGAAACACTCACTTCACCAGTGCTGAATTTCTTCCATTTTCAGACTAGTGGCCTGACTGTAGACTGTACGAGGCCCCCTGCTCTTCAAACATCATTTTAAACTTTTTCAGTCTCATGAACGTACTTTTTTCTTGACCATTTAAAATATCTGTTCAAAAAATGACGGCAACGTAACGTAACAGAGTGCCGACATTATATTAGGCAACCTGATGACACGCACTCAAAGAGCCAAACTCCGGCCCAAAACAGTTTTATTTGTTAAATAACACTGACTTTATTATTTCACAACAATAACCGAAGAGATGAAGATCAGATCACATTCATTCATGCAGAATTCCAGATTATTTCAAAAGGGGCACAGACTTCTCTGGTAACTGTATACACTTATTCCTTAATTAACATTTTTAAATGTATTAATGAAGTATTAAATATTAATATTTAAAAATATTAAATTTAAAACTGCTTCCTGGGGGAAGGCAGGGGGGAGTCCTACAGGCAAATAATGACTCATATAATGGCTCTTGTCACCTGATATCCTAAATACAGGACCAGGCTTAACAGGGCGATTGGAGAGTTCCAGGGAATTCATCCATCTATCCATGCATTTTCTGAACCACTTACCCTATCCCTGCGGGGGGTCTGGAGCCTATCCCAGTGAATAAAGGCAGGAAACAACCCAGCGCGAGGCGCCAGCCCATCACAGGGCACATTCACACACCATTCACTCGCATATGCAACATGGCAACTCCAAAGTATTTAAAGATTTAGGAATGTCATCATCAGACAGCAATTAAGGTGAAACAGTGCTAAGTCCCCCCCCCGAGACAATGGTGACGAAGAGAAAAAAAAAATGTAGTTAAGGGATTTAAAACCTCAGGGCTTCAGGGGCCAACCGATGATTACCCCACCCTTGTGGGCACCTTAATCTTGTAGTCTTACACACGCCTGAAACGTGTGCGAGTGATATTAGCTGTCAGGCTAACTCCTGCACACAGCAAGATATGCAATGCTCTTCTAACTTCTAACTGGTTCAAAGCCACAAGCGACAGACTTCAGCTAAGCATGCGACCAAAGGACAGCGTGAAAGAAGGAAGCTTCCAAGGCTTCTACAGAGGCCCGGGGATTTTCCGGACCACAGAATAACGATGCCCGTCCCCAGTTGGGCACACATTAGAAAGGTACAAACGTGAAAAATAAAATTGATTACTCATTATTTCAAGAAGAACGTTGATATGGAGGAAGCAGGATGGGACATCGGTTCAGAAGAAGGTAATGACTATGCTAGCAGGACCCATAGCACTGTCCGTTAAGCTGTAGCTGGCAGAAGGCAAGAGTGAGTATATGTGAGCGAGTATCTTTACATGGTATTTTTGAGCAGTGTTATAAAACTGAATTATTAACTAAAATGAATTCAGTAAAACTTTGTTTGCTAATGGGGCAAGTGTCAGCACCTTTCTTGGACCTCATGTTTTACTGAGATTCCTTAAGCGAGGCCTACATTATTTTTTGTTACAAACTTTTTGAACTTAACAGTACATGTGTTAATTAGAGGAAAGGCTAGCGCACTGGTTTAAGTCAACTTCAGAACCTTGCATTTACCAAAAACATTGTTGTCCTGTTTTATACTATCAAGCTCCCAGTGGCCTGTATCACCAAGCAGAATTTCTCACTTAGCTGGATTACTTGTTGGATTTAAGGTAGCCCATATTAAATGGACTTCATCTTTGTTCACTTACATTTAGCCCAGACTACCTTAAATCTAACAAATTATCCAGCAGAGCAAAAAATCCTGCTTGGTGATACAGGCCCCTGGTTAAAAACAAAAATTGCTTTGATTGGTACAAAAAATAGGATTTTTTTAAGAATATAAACATCACTTAGTACCAAGTTAACATATACAGAATAACGTAAATTCATACATAGAAACATTGGAAGTGAGAAACAGACCATTGGGCATCCTTCATTACCAAAGCCTAATTCCACATGAAAACGCAAAAGTATTCAACTCACTTGTCCAGGAAGTCCTTGTCGACTACAGCAGAGATGTCAAGCAATGGGTTTCCCATTCCAAACAACGCATTCTGGCTGAGGAGAAAACGACAGTGAGGAATCATGTGTTCGGATCACAATGAATGAAGTAAAAACGTCCAGAGAAAATACAATTGAGGAACACAAAAGATACCAAAACATTCACATGTAAAGCTTTCGTAGTCGGTTCTAATGGGTAGCAGCCACTGCTTAGTATCACGTGTTTCCATGTGACAAAGTGCTGAGCTGAAGGTTCTAAGCAAACAGGTGTAAGTCTACATGTGTATTCTGGGCAACCCAATAAGCATCTGCTAGTGCTAATACCACGCTGAAATTAATCAAAAGTGCCATTCCTTCATAACCCATACCGTTTTAATACCTTATGATACTGTCAACAGATGATTCCAGATTTCCCAGTAGAACCGCATCAGAACCCCAATAAAACAATTCACGATCTGAGAAGCACTGGTAACTTTATTTTAAATTGAACAGACAATTTAACACGGTGACTTCAGATGATGAAATTTGTTAGGGTAATAACTGTCGCATAACTAAAAAAAAACGCGTCGCGATAAATGGCTAAATTATTAAAATAAAACGCAATTTATATAACTTTGGGTTTCCAAAATTATGCTCTTAAGGCATATTTTTAAAGAGAATACTCCTACAAACAACGACTGCGCCCCCACCCTCGGATAACCAGCATTACTGTAAAATGTATAATAAAATAACCCGTGGAACAGGCTGTTACCTTGCGGCGGGCATTGCTCTCTAGTGTAGAATGTGAGATCGGCACAGTGCCCGGTAACGAGGTACTGCTATCTTCACGTTAGGGTTCTTATCTTGGAGCAGCGTGCGTTCCGCGTCGATTCTCTACTAAAACCGGAACACTCAGCCCCCGCGTTCTCGTACCTGATTGGATGCAGAAAGAGTGGGAGGCGCGCCTAGATTGACAGCTTGCCTCTATCTGCTCAATCAGGTATACGGCGTGTCTTTTTGCGGTGTATTCAAAAACCATTACGCCCGTGAATTTTGGCATGGGAGGTTATTGGCGTACTTGGAAAACATTTACATTATATGACAAACTAAAACGTACAAAACAGCACTACGTTTTCTAAAGCTAGTAACTGTTGTAAATACTTCCAATGGTGGCAGTTGCCCTTTCCTTTTTTGTCCGCCTGACAAGCTGTAAATTTCTTAAATTGTAAGCACAGCTCAATAAACATGTCAACAGTGCAATAAAGTAGCAACGGTAACGCCTGTCTCGTAAAACAATGTACAGCGTGCGGCAAATAAAATTCTACTGCGCATATTCTTGGCATAACCCGGTAGTAATGAATGAGTGGAAGAAACGAGTGAAACAAAACGGACCAACATCTTTAACAGATCGATCACATTAACGTTATTCAATGTTGACTTGGCATAGGAGGAAAAATACAGCTTCTTTTCGCAGCTCACAGGATAACTCCAGTAATAGATGAACTTGAAGGATACAGATTTGAATTCCTGGATGGGAAATTATGTTTTACCCTGTATTTACCTATGGCGAACAGTTTACTCTACCCCCCGTTTTATACGTGTGCCCATTTGTGCACGTAGTTAAATCGAGCCGCATTCAAATTAAGATTCACGTTACGCAAAACCAATGCTAATAATAAACATATGCTTAAATCCAAAGGAACAAATCTTGTGTTTCCGTTAACAGTAACTTTTACCCCATCAAATGATATTCAGAAATGTTAATGTTACTTTTAATTCTTAATTATTAATCAGTAAAATTCCAAACGTGTCTTAAGTTTTTTATCATTATTAACAATTATTGTACATAAATCAGTCTGGATACTTTATAAGAATGCAAGGATACACAGCGCTCCGTTTGTGACTGTCGCTAATAGGACACTTTGCATTAACAAGTGTGAACTGACCAACCTCTTACAAGTTCTTTAGCTTAGACATTTAAAAGAATCTAGAGTATCATTATAAAATCTGGGTAGCCTGTATACTGTTGGTATTCCTGGACACGGTATAGTTAGTTTGTTCTATCTACGAATTAAAAGTAAATTAGTAACGGTACATAAAGATTTTTTTAAAGAACACCACAGTGTCAATTAGCATTCTGTAAGGTCCCCACAGCGGATCGTTTTGTGACGTCTGTCTTATAACTACCCTAGGATCGCTATAGCTACCCAAATCATGTAATAACATTCTTAATTTGCTATTAACACTGTAGTGAATTTGTCTAGGTAAGTTTACATCGAGGAAGAATAAGAAAGTCAAGTATTAGATATTAAACGTTTTATGCGGCGGACCTCTGTTTTGTGCACAGGGTGTGTATGGTCAAATGTTCAGCATAAACATTTTAAATCTATTGGCTTAACTGGTTAAAACCCGTTTAATATCTGGACCACGGCAAACTAGCTAACTAAAGCCTGCTATCTGTTTTTCTAATTTACAGGGATTAATGTTATCTGGGCATGCGTTGCGTTTGCTTTTAAAATAAGGCGTAACACTCGTCGCATTTGATTGGGACTTTACCTGATAGTCTTTTTATCCAGTTTGGGTTTTTTCGGTTTAGACTGGTTTGCAGCCATGGTCAGTGCACAGTTGCAGCACTTCTGGAAGATGCATGAGATGTTGAGAAGATCCAGAAGAGCGTGTTCACGAGCTTCATCTCCGAACTGATGGCAAGCACGCGCAGCGGGGTGACGTCACCACCTGCGCTCGGCCCCGCGGACGCAGCGCTGCGCAGGCGTATGCATGTGGACGCAATGAATGAGTTGGAATTACGTAGGGATTTCTGAAGAGGTGTAATAAAAAAAAGATACGCAGGCACATTAATTCCCAAAGTCAGAAGCTTCTGTGAAGTTAATCGAAGCATGCGGTGCGATAACTGCAAGCACAAAATGAGTATTAAGCTTATAATTTCCACTTTCAGAAGATTTTGATAGCCTGGGGATCTGTAATGAGGCCGCAGTACTCCATTGATAGTAACGGGGAAGTCTTGCCGTACTGCTGTGATATAAATGCTGCATTACATTTTAATATATGTTATATAGAATAAATCTTGATATTTTGGAGAAATGGGATGACAGCTTCATTTAACAAGCATACAAGAATAAGACTACACAGCTATATATTTAACGACGATAAAAATAAAAGCATTTCCAGGTTTAATTTGGGAACATAATTATAGTCACCGGAAAGTATAGGATGTGCCCATGGAGACGAGTCTGATTTACTGTACCATAATATATTAAGCTATAAGAAATGGTGTTATTATATAAATAGATATATAGTTCGTTTAAATACAAATATACACAAACATACCATGGCCTTTCCAGATGGCGTATTCATTACAGAATTACTCCATGGCCACAATATAAAGACGAATCACAACAAATAGTAAATGTTATAAAATGCTTTATTATAAAAGTGTCAACATGGTACAATTCAAACTGACAACTTTGCAAATAAACTCAAAATCGGGACCAGTCAAGCGTGCTTGACAATGAACACTTAAATCTTAATTAATACATTGACTAGAGCCAAACTTCAGACTGAACTGTAAGATCCTAAGGCACCTAGAGATTTGTAATATGCTATAAAAACATGTAGTAGTATTCTATTTACATTCAAATTGCAGTATTCATGTTCATTTATCATTCAAAGTTTATTGACAATGTAACAGAATGTAACATGTTACCGCTGCACATTCCATTACACATTAAGTTAGCCTACATGTACTGCATTACTATCAAATGATACATTGAGATTAGAGAGATAATCTTCCCTTTAATCTAGCGATAACATTTAACTTCCGTGTGATGTTTTGATTGATGCAAGGCATTGTCATCTGCGTAACTTCAGACACATCACCAATTACCCCCCATGCCAGATTAAAGCACTTGATTTATTAATAAGTCATTTTTACGTTATTTTTACGAGATCCCCCCTTCCTGCTATAGAGTCACATGGGGAAAGGTTAAAGGTGAATTTGCATCACAAAAAATAACACAGCGGAACAGCCTGAGACCTTTTATTTGCATCGTTAATGTCATAGTAACTTTAGAAATCTCATAGTAATTCAACTGAAGTATTATATCTTCATATGGCTTACAGTTAAAAGCCAAAAGGACCCTTTCTTTATATAACTTCAGTCAAAAGTCTAATAAAACATTTTCATTCATGTTAAATTTCTAATCTCTGATAGGTAAATATTCCACCCAAACTAACAAGAACACAACATTCAGCTGATACAACCCTTAATAAAGTAGCCCTTAGTGTTTCCAGATACTGCTGAAACACAAAATTACACAAACAAAACCTTTGGTATATTTTATGACAGTGTAACATACAGGAAGCTGGTTAACTATTTTCTGCTATAACAGAAGACGAAACGCAACTCATAATTCACGTTTTTAAATAAATATCAGAAGAGCAACAGTGTTTTCATAGAGTTATTATACTATAACTTAGCGTGAAAACATATTGTGAAATGTGTAAATGTTCAGACAGGTGACAAGCAGTAGTGAGGAAAATTAAATCTTAAGGCCAAAACTACAGTTAACAGTCCTTTTTCAAAAACTTTTATATATTTTTGCAGATTTAGACATATCTGTTAGATAATTAAAAATGTTAAATCTTTGATACCAAAATAGAAAATGCACATATATAAACCAAGATTTTTCTTCAACTTCTGAAATTCAACACAAGAAAAATAATTTTGCATTTTTTTTTTTTTTAAAAACTTCACAGGAAAAAAAAAAGAAAACTTTTTCGCAATTGGATTGTCTACAATTCTAGGTCTGCAGCAATTACTTAAAATGACAAAGTGGTCAACTAGTCAGGAGAGGGTTTGTAGGACTGTTTCAGGTATGTTTAGATTGGGACACGTCTCTCCCTATTCCAGGACATCATTGCCCTGAGTTGTGCAGGGCATCCTTCCTCCAGACTTACTGATACCAGGGGGTCTTTCGGACCCAGCGGAGAGTGAATCCTGCGTCGGTTCGAATCTTGATGGAAGCTGCCTCTGCTTCTCTCACGGTCTCTTTCACAGACTGCATCAGGTTTTGAGCGTTATGGACCAACATCTCCGTGGCCTTTTAGAGAGGGAGACAGCAGCAGGAGATATTATCCAGTCAAGGGAGGCTTTACTGCTCTCCCATCTTAATGGAGGTGTAGAGCAGCACAGGGTAACTCTCCCCCAGGACCACAGTGCAAAATACAGACAGCAAGTGACAAAGGGGGGGATTAAGGTCAGTTTAAAAAAAATTGCAAACACAGGACAGTCAAGAGGAGCTGGACTCAAGACAGTGTCTGAATGTATGTAAACAATTGTAATAAATAGGGCAGAAGCAAAAGCATAATCCCTGATTGTTATTAAAACTTTATAACAACACACAGAAACGCTGATACACAGAGAGAGCACACACACACACACACACACACACACACACACACACACACACACACACACACACACACACACACACACACACAC
>JAABNX020000047.1:7340852-7363898 GCA_015163995.2 Mormyrus lacerda | reverse complement strand
TTAATTTAAATGCAGAAGATCTGTTCATTGGGGGGGGGGGGGATGAAGCCAAATTAAATATTTGGGGGGTGGACTCCCCAAGGTCCGACTTGTATAATATTTACAAAATACTGCGCGGTTGTACACATAAACCAGCTGAATTAATCAGGCAAAACGTTATAAAATTAATTATTTAATAGTACCGGTTTAACAACGGAGGTAAAATAAGTTGAAAAGTTTAAGGTAAACAAAATACTATAAATGCAAGTTTACGGTAAACAAAATACTATAAATGCATGCGTTTCTTTCCTCTTAGACACATTACTACTGGCCAAGAGAGGGCAGGGCACCCATGGGAGGTTCACCAGCAGCCCTCAGATCGGCTTCAGCAGCCCGCACTGAAGTTGCCTTACGGTCTACAGGGGGAAGGCATTTATGAATAGAACCGGCAAGTTAATACAACTGCTTCACGGAAGCTGGAGGCAGCGGGCAGTTGGTGCGGTCTGTAAACAGCCACAGGTAACCTTGTAATGGACCCCCCCCTCGAGTTTTGCACTTACCCTGACGAGATTACTGACAGCCGCCTGCACCGCGGCCACGGGTCCGGTGAGATCCGGGATCGCCTTGCCGTCCACCTCACCTTCTTCGTGCATTATTACCAAGTGCGATATCTGCTGAGCCACAGGCTCCAAGATACTCTCTATGGTCTTCGTGTGGAAAACCGGCATGTTGAAAACTTATTCCCGCTATCCGAGAAAGGGAAAAAAAAACGTCTTGGCTTTAAAGGCTCACTGTTACTTTATGCGCCCCGCCACTCAGGAGACGGAATCCAACAGCGATCGCCGGACAGGGTGTACTTCGCGGGATAAAGAAAGTCCCACTTCCAATCAAAACCATCAATGGTGAGATTCGGCTCCAGAAAAGCTGCGTGCGAAAAACGCCAGGCGTCGATAGACTTCATCGCCGCCCACCAACCAATCAGAGAAGGAGCTTTAACTTGGAAAGCGCGCTTCCCATTGGTGCGCTGCTAGCACTACGGAGCTCACGTTAACCCCGCCCTACCTTTTGGGCGGAGTTTGCCGGGAGGCGAGCGCTTTTCCCGATTACGTAATACATTCTCATGCCCTAAAAAGGAAAATATTGGAACCGCACGGGCGAAGTAGGAATGATAGGGAATAATGAAGGAATACATTCACTACAGTGACGTATTATTGTATTTGGAAAAGATGCTGTGGGAGTCGTGTCCTATTAGGTATTCCAATAACTTGTTTGAATTGATAATCATCCTAAGAGAGCAGTAGTAGTAACATTCCAACTAAAATATTTCGAGCAATAGAACCATGTTAAATAGCTTTTTTGAAAAATATGATTTTTTATTGCAATAGGATGATTGAATGATGCGCTCAGTCATTTCATTAATGATGTCAAAGTGGAACTAAATGAACAGTCATGTCCTAATGACCTATACAGCGTGAAAAACATGTGATGCTTTCAAAGACTGACTGGGTGGTATGTGTATACTAAAGACGTTTTAATGTTTTTTCCAAAGATTTTAATATGGACCTCAGCTTCATGTCTAAGTGTAAGCAGGTACCAGTAAATGCCACACCTTATTCTTGCTTAAAAGTGCACATTAAAATTCAAAATAAAAGAAAGAACTCCATCTGTAAAGGCCAAGATAAAAACCAGTGGTTTTATTCTGAAGGATTACAGTCTATATTCAGTGCTGTTCTCTGGACTATATCAATCGAAAAGGTGAAAAACTTAAAAAAATCCAAAAATGGTCCTTGACCAGATAAAAGTTAAACATCTCACATGTCCCTTTAATGCTCTAACACAACACAACACACACACACACACACACACACACACACACACCAGATATCTGTTCTGTACAGAATGTCATGTAACCTTTTTCATATAAACACACTTTAATCGTGCTGGCAAAAGTAAACATATAGTAACATTTCAACAATATATTGTCCCAATATGGTCTGAATAGTTTCAAACACATTAATAATAAATGGGATTGAAATGTGGATATGTATTAATGCGCAATGATAAACAATAGTGGTCAATATATAAATATCTTTGTGAGAAGCGTAAAGCCCTAAACCTCGCATGTTCATCTTCTCTCCCAGATTCTAATATAACCGAAGCATTAAAAAAGATTGCCAGTTGAACCTGCGAAGGAATGTGCACAGCATGCCCCGAGAGACCAGGGCGGCCGTGGTCTTCCTAAAAAGGAAACGTACCAAATGAAGGAATTGAGGAAGTCAGTGTGTGGGGAAGCACATGTAAACACTGGGCCTTGATGCATGTCGTTTTTGTTTTTTTTTTTTTTGGAATGCTTTATGCTTCTCAGCCAATCAGAGGCATTCACAGTCATTTTTTTTAAAAAAATGGAATGCTTTATGCTTCTCAGCCAATCAGAGGCATTCACAGTCATTTTTTTTTAAAAAAAGGAATGCTTTATGCTTCTCAGCCAATCAGAGGCATTCACAGTCATTTTTTTTAAAAAAAAGCTTACTAAGCACAACAGTATTAACAAAGCACATATTAATGTTCAGTCACTTGGTATAGTGCTTTGTTTATATTCCACTAAAATAAATGATATTCCAGCTGCTTTATAGGTCCAAAATGTTCCTTTTTTGGTTGGCAAATGTTCTTCTACAAGATCAACCTTGTCCTATGGATCTCTGAAAGGAATGTGTAGTTTCATATTTTAGGTCTAAGTTAATATTCTTGTGTGTAAAACTATAATTTAAAGACATTATTATAACTATTATTACTGCACTTCAGCACAGCTATTTTCTTCCTGAAAAAAATTCAGTCCACATAAAAGATAACATTTATACACAGGATTGTGTATTTGGCAGCTTGTGGGATGGGTTAGGACATGGTACTCGTGACCGGAACGTTGCGGGTTCTGATCCCGAAGCTGACAGATTAATGCCACCACTGGGCCCTTGGCAAGGGGAAGCGATTAGTCACTGCTGACACACCACAGTGTATAATAATGAAATGTATCCCCTGCATTTAACCCATATGTGACATAGCAGGGGGCAGCTAGTTCGCTGCTTGGAGGCGATACCTTGCTGGTTGGGGATTTGAACCAGCAAACTTTCAATTACAATTGTGCTTCCCAGGTTCCTTAACCCTTGATTGTTCTAAGAGCAACTCTGTGACCCCAGGCTTGATCTTGTTTGTTTCATGGAAAATCAAAGGAGAAAAAGACAACTTCTTGAAGGGGGCGGATGAAGTATTTAAGTATAAGTAGAATATCCATATTGAAGTATGTCTTACAACACCATATAATGGGCAAATAACATGTTTTACATTGAAATGGACCCACTCCATCGGCAATCATTAACTGTGAGGACAAATACGGAGACAATTTTGGGGACAAATTTGTTAAAACGTGACCTTGTATGCACTGTTGCTATGGCAAAATGTATGTACAGTAATAAGATATTCACCTGGTGAAGGTGAATACGATTCAACACGAGACACTTGAGTAATTAGGATTTATCAGCTATTTTTACTGGGCATTATTTCATGTGTAAAACAGCACAAAGGCAAATGGATTTAACCGATTCAATGAAACAAAAGGGAAAGAAAAATGCGTTGTGCGGCAAAACATGCTGGAACCGACTGCATTGGTGTGCAGTAAATGTTTAAAGTGAAATCTCAGACCTTAAAGGGTGTATGCTGTTTGGCAGCTAGTCCCCCCCCCCATATTTTCCTGTGAAGATTAGAATATGTATTGTTCTGTCCAGAGTGGGAGAATCAAGGAAAATCTGACGATCTGTCATTATTCCGTAATGAGATTCAGAAATCTAATCTTGTCAGCAAAACAGTAATTCGGTACAAGCAGAGGCAACAGAGCCATTTAAACATTGGTGAAAGTTCTACAGATGTTTCCGTACACAACATGTTTAAATACGCCCTGGTCTTAAAATACTGCTCTATGTGAATACGAATTATATTTTTATAGCTTTATTAAAAAATAAACGTGTGTTTAAACGATCTCAGTATTGCCTGTAAATAAGGAGATTATATGAGCTGATACTGCGTTTATGAATGTTACCATTTAACGTGATCCTATTGCGCCCTCGTGTGGAACGACTAATTTAAAACGAATTTGTTCTACAGTCAAGAGTTAAAGCCTGAGTTTCTTTTCAGTGGGATAATGCACTTTTTTGGCCGTTATATTTTACAACATTGCTGACGACATTATAATATAAATGGATTGCAGAGTTTGGTTATATGTCAAATGTACCGCAAAGAAAAAGGGAAAAATTAAACTCCTACAGGAAAAGTACATACTCTTCCAATAGGTTCAAAAGTTTATTACTGTCAAGATAAACTTATTGACATATTAACCATATTTAAACATAATCAAGCAATAATCCTGTTTCAAAACAAGTCAGAAATATATGCTGTATTGTAACCTGATAACAAAATAACTTTTTTGCCTTGGCAAATATGAATATGGCAAATTGGAAATACTGATTATAAAAAAATGAACCGTTTTACAAATATAACCAGATGTAACTAGTACAGCTAAATGTAACAAATGTAACAACATCTGCTCTGACACCCTGGTGAAACGTGCAGACCATGGTGAAGACTGAAATGCATGCATTCAATGACGTTCTTACTTTTTTGTATTTCCTGTTTTGTTTTAAGCGTTTCCATCTCAAGGACTAGATGTTATTTTACTTGGATTTAATTTTTTTTTTTATTCCTGAAAACCCATCAAATGACTTTAGCGGAGACACTGAGTTTACAAGTAAAATAAAAGCTTTAACAACTTCCAGTCAAAAATTCTGAGAAGTATAAAGTGGATGTTGGTAAAGCAAATTGACGATTAAATACTTTATAAACCTTTATATTTGAAGAAAAAAAAAAAAGAATGCTAGTTTGACGAAAGCATA
This sequence comes from Mormyrus lacerda, assembly GCA_015163995.2. Classification (NCBI taxonomy): domain Eukaryota; kingdom Metazoa; phylum Chordata; class Actinopteri; order Osteoglossiformes; family Mormyridae; genus Mormyrus; species Mormyrus lacerda. Next base: position 7,358,979 of record JAABNX020000047.1, on the reverse strand, counting down.
TAAAAGAAGACCCGCCCCGAGTGACTGTACCCCCGGAATGTGAAGGGATGTTGTTGTCCCAGCTGAAGAACAGCGCTTTGCTCTTTCTTATGCGTTCACACCATGGCCTGTGACCTTTGACCTTTCCCACAGGACGAACCAGAGGAGAAGAATCACTTGAGTCGCTGCTTGGATCCTCAGGGCAGGCCTACATTCTCTGTGATCCACTTGTTGTAATTCGCCACTCTGGTGTAGACGCCTGGTCGGAATTCTCTGGAGCAGCCCTCGCCCCAGCTGACTATACCAAAGAGGTACAAACGACCATCTCTGTCACACACCAGAGGACCCCCTGAGTCTCCCTGTAGGGGACAAGATGACAGACAGGTCAATCTGCATTTCTCTAAGGAGAATTATGATGAGCATTCATTCATTCATTCATTCATTCATTCCTTCCTTCCTTCCTTCCTTCCTTCCTTCTATCTATAAGCATTTCTAGCTATCCATTCCATATTCCATTAATACTACTAACAGACTACGTTGAAGCTTATCAGCCCAGACCGGAATAATAATAATAATCGATACTTTATCGATCCCCGTGGGGCAATAGTCTTTACGCCTCCCTCAACTTGCTCTTTGTAGAGTAAGCTGTCTGCGAAGGGCAGGTTTAGCCCACTGAGCCACACGCTGCCCCCAACAGCTATTTCCCAATGGAATGGCTTCCATACCAACAGACAGGTTGTACGTTGACATGGACGCATGTCAGAATAGATTAATCGCACTGACTTTTAGGTGTGAGAATGAGACTGTAAGACACGTGTGAGGCTGGGATGGTCGCATACAGGGGTACATTTCCCAAAAGCACAGTTGCTAATAACGTTAGCAAACGTTAGCTAACGACGTTAGCAACTTACGTAGTTGGAAACATGCAACCGAATTGTGCTAACTACGTAAGCTGCGAACAGGCGTTGCTGGGAAGCGTACCCCAGTACAGCAGTTTCCCTTGACAAAAATCATAAGGTGGACAGTGCTCACTAGGTACTGTAGATAGTGGTACCAGGCATACTGCTGCCCAAAATTTATTTGAACATAATTTATTTGTTTATTTTTATTTTTTAAAAAACATCAGTTGAATGCGTGAGTAATCTTAAGTCACATAGGTTGTAAGTCGGGGGCAGTCTGCACTTGCATATTTCTTGCATGATGACGCACACCATACATACCAAGAGATTCAGCTTGTGGCTTTGAGATTGAAGGTTATGGTGGATTTTGTAAATATTAAGTGATATTTTCATCTCAATGAGAAAAAAAATCAAGGGGCCAAATTATAGATGGGAAGAGAGTCAATCGATACATTTTAATGACACATTGATACATTTTATCTGCAATAAGCTGTAATTCTGGAGTTCTTTGTATCGGTACCATTCATGCTGTTACAATAACAGCTATTTAGGTCTGTAGATGAAAGTGTGACGATGATTCTTGTAAAGAACCATCGTCACACAGTACAGCATAAATTGTGGTTTCCTATCCATCCGGGCCCTGGAACTGCTATAAACGTGGAATGTAAAAACATGAATGTAACACACCTTGCATGAGTCTACTTTCCAGTCAGGGCTGCCAGCACAAAACATGTTTTTCGTCACCAGGTTTCCATAGTAATCCCTACTTGTGCAGACCTTTTGAGGCAAAATGTTCACTTTTGCCTCTCTTAGGTATTGTGAGTTGTGCCATAATCCTGTCGAGATTAATAACAATATTGTGAGTTAGGCTGTACACATCAGGACATTGGTTGATGAGTGTTTGGAACATCTGGAGAGGTCTGACCTTCCCGCTCCTTGCCATAGCCAGCAATGTAGCAGGAGTCTCCAGGATGCAGCATGAGATGGACGGGGGGCAGACAGACAGTCCTAACAGAGTCCGTCTCCTTCGCACATGTTCTGCTGTGTGTGGTGATCTTCAGCAGCGCTAAAAATACCAGAAGAAGACAATGGGCTGTAAAACATCTCGAGAAAAACATGTTGTTTTGCTCTCTCATTGTCAAAGTTTCCGTAACGGCGCAAGGGACAAGTGCCCCCATCTCTCGACAAATCAGCCCACGTTTTGGTTTTGGGTGGACCCAGAGAAGACCCCGTTGTTTTCAGCACCAGCTGTTAATGACCTTGGCTCACGGTATTTATAGCCCTGAGAGGACCACAAACAAACCACAACTTCTGGATTTCACCCATTTCGCTTAATAGACAGTGCATGTTTTACAAATGTACTCTATGAGACCCACAGAGTGACAATATAATAATCAGTACGCTCTCCATAGCAATTGCCTCTAAAAATGCTACGTCCCACTGAAAATGACCATCACCTATGTCACTGTCATAACTCCCATCACTATCGTCAAATCCTGGGTGAATAATGATTTTCTCAACGTCGAATATCTGCTCTTTTCCCAGGCTTGTCTCGTTGAGAGCATCTTTTCCAAGAAAGACAGAGAGGTGGCGAATGTTCAAGGGTCTGGGGGGGGGGGAGGGGGAGGAAAAAAATCCACATAGTTAAAACAAAATCCTGGGCCATTAAAATGGAATAATCTTTCATGGCATAAGTAGCACGTTGCGTTTTAAAGGTCAACAACTACTTGGAGATCTATTAATAACTTTTATGAGTAGCTTTTTAAGTCTTTATTGTGACATTAATGGGGTGTCAGAGCAGAGTGCATGCCGTTAGGGTAGTGTCGACCAATCACCTGTCAGAAAAGCAGTGGGCTGCTGTAAGAACCCAGCAGCGTGAGATCAGGTTGCCCCCGCACAGGAATACGTGCTTTTTAGCCTGATGTCTCCAGAAGATCGACGCGATCCACGGCTGCGACTGCGCTGTGGTGATCCTTCCCCCGACAATCTTCATCAGACTCTGGGGCCTCTGTCCGCATGATGGTGCTTCTGGAAGACGCGGCGATATTGCGTCATGACTTTTATTGTCTTTAGAAGCATTTCAACAGCCTTAAGGATGTCGACTCCGAGATCACGTCCTAGGAGGGCCTCAGCTGTAGTATGAATACGTAATCAGAATAAGTCCAGTGATGGATTAAGATGCTGAAATAGGCAAAAGCTGAGGTGCTTTGGACAAAAGCAAGAAGTGCAGGAAAAAATCATTAAAGCTGGATGTACTTTACAACAACAATGAAGCTGTTACTTGCAGCAGGCCTTCATAACAAATAATGCTGTCAGTGTGACTGAATACATCTTGACTTTGCATTAACATCAGCACAGCTGGGTTTATGAGACATATTATATTTCTGTTCTGACTGCAAAGCATCCTGCAATTATACTGAAAGAAATAAGCAAATATATCGATGACATGGAGCTGTCGTATTTACGTTTGCGAAAATGCATCCCTTTCTACTGAAGAAGAGTTCCTCCGCCGTCCCAAAGGTCTCATGTTACCAGCTTAGAAATAAAACTCGACTCTGCCTACTTTTATGATGTCTGTCTTTTGCAAAAAAATATTGGCACTGGGGAAGCGGAAACATTAGATGTACTGATTTCAAATAACAGATAACAAAAGGCATCATTTTAAGAATCTAAACTCTAATCTCTCAGACGCATTGGTCAAGTCCACGGCATGATGAATGATGCTCTCGATAGGTGATCTTTGTTTGTCACTGCATTGGGGATGAGATCTTCAGCTCACCTGGTGGTGTCGCGCAGTGTGGGATGTCACAGAGCTCCTGAACAATCTGGTGTCCCCGCTTCACATAGCACCAGGGTCTTTCCCTGTGGTCCGGATTTCTTGGGGACGAGCAATTTGAACACAGATGTCAAAAAATGCAAGATTTTGCCACATGAAGAGTAATTCTTGGTGCCTACAGAGATTTGTACACTTAAGAAAAGCCAGACTCTAGTCTTTCTGTGTAAAAATGTGTAGCCTCAGTGCAACCTTGCCTGAACACAAAGAAAAGGGATGAAAAAGTGTTTTTTTACAGGTTTCAGTTCATTCATACACCATATTCAACCTGTTCAAGGAAATAAGTGTGAATTTCTGGGGATGCTCTTCTCAAGAATGTGGAGATGTTGTACTTTTGACTAGATTTAATTTTTATACACGAAGAACAAAGAATGATTTTCAGTTTCACTCTTACCTGCAATAATTGTGGCTCCAAAGACCTTGAATCAGTGCATCCAATCCTAACATTTGTTGATTGTGCCCGTAGTTCCAACCAAGACATTTCTGTCCACTCCCTGAGACGGCTGCCAGTCCTCTGTACTGATGCCCATTGCCGATGAAGCAGTTAGCTGACTCCTCTAAGCAAAACGCACCATAAGCAAAACGCACCATAAGCAAAACGCACCATAAGCAAAACGGCTTTGCGGCTACATCAGCATCGATGAAATGGCAGCATGCATTTGTGAGCAGACATGGAAATTTCAGGTCGAGAGTAAAAGTCCAGATCAAGATTTTGTTTCAACCAATCAGTTGAGTGTAAAGAATCATTGTCACAGAGTACACAACTGATTGGTTGAAACAAAATCTTGATCTGGACTTTTATTTCATGGACATGAAATTTCCACCTCTTTTTAAGGAACTGACTTGAGCAGAAGGCGTAGCCAAGGTGGTGAGTGAATGACAGACGGATCCTCACCTACTTCACAGTTCCGGCCACTGTAGCCTCTGGGACAGATACAAATCGTACGCCTTTTGCCGAAAAGGTGGGGTATGCCGATGGAGGTGCCTCCATTCAGGCAGCTGGAAGACTGACCTGTCGTTTGCAGACATGTGCAGAGACCAAAACACATTCACTCTTATGATCCAGTCTTTGGAGGCAGGGAATAGAAAAATAAACCGCGAAAACACATGAAGTTACCTGAACCTTCAGCTAAATGCATGAGTAAACCTGGTCTCATGAGTGTCAGCAAACTCTGCACAGAAAACAAAGACCGCCAAGTGTCAGCAAACTCTGCACAAAAAACAAAGACCGCCAAGCAGGCTGAAATGTCTTTCATTTATCTTTCTGTTTCTGATGCTATGTCATATTCCTAAATGGAAAGACAGGGAAAATAAGATCAGGTATGACATTACCAGGTCAGGTCAGGTTGGGAAGCGTGCACTGGTGCAGCGTGTACCCACCGCATCTCGGCGCGACAGCCCGGAAACCTGCACTTACCATCTCAGCACCAAAAATTACTTCCACGTTTGCGGTTAAGAACAGAAGGAGTTTTAGCATTTTTGAAGATCGTCCTTGTCTTTCTTAGAAAAATCTAAACAAACGCAAAAAAAAACAATTCACAAACATTCTCAGCTCAGGTTTTCCTGGTCAATATTTCCACCTAATTGTGTGTCATTTCTCGTTAAATTGCTTTGCACAGGGATTCTGTAAACATCTGGTATGACAAAACAGGGAGTATAATCGGCAGTGTAGATGTTGTGGATGGATAATGCAACTTACATTTTCATTCATTTATTCATATAGCAGATGCTTTTGTTGCAGACATCTTAAAAATCCTCAGACACAGTAGAATGAATGAACCCAGATCCCATACTCCATACCATGGCTCTCATAGACCACTTTTATTGGGGCACGTGTCCCAGTATTTATTAGCTATATCCCAGTAAAATCTCACATTCAAGTCATATGGGTAATGGGACGTTGGGGCCTGTACCCCAGTATGTCCAGCAACACCCCTGCTACACAAATGACCTCCAGGGGTAACCTAACCTAACCTAAGCTAACCTAACAACAATGTGACTATTATGTACCAATACAGCACAATAAAATATAATGACAAGCATCCCAGACAATGTCTAAATGCATGCATGGATATACAAGTAAGAACAGAAATCTGTTTAAGAATAAATTCATTCTCCATACAACATTAAGCAGCTAATTAGTTAATGAATAAGAAGTAATTCTTAATACTATGAATAATAAATAAAACGCATAATAGAAGACAGCAATACATTTGTACTGAAATCTCTTGTGATAAAATAGTTCAGACTGCAGATGCAACTTGTAATGGATTGTATCTTAGTGCAGCTACATGGAGTATCTTCACAGGACACAGTTATATTTTTAACATTTAAAATCCGAGAAAGCTTACCACGTACAAATATAGAAGATCAGAGATGAAATCCTCCTGATGCTTAGCCTGTTATGGATGCTTTCACACGGTCGAAACAGTTCTTTACTTAACGACCATCATGTGACCGCCCGGTAGGAGGGGCTATTTGCATATTTTTTTATGTTAAGGAACCTGTATGATGTTATATCTAAGCTGAAGTAAGACGGACAACGAACTTATCGTAGCATCATCCTGCTGTTTTATAGCCAATACATATTGCTGGACAGGCAAAAAGGAAGGTATGACGTTCTGGATCAGTTTAACCTTTAATCACATCAAGCGCTGAATCGTGGAAAAGGGCAATTTTGAACATTATATCGAATATACAAATCTATCAATTTATTATGAGGCTGCCATTGTGATATTAAATATTTAAATATTCCTTCCTTGACAAACTTCAGGATGCCACAAAAAAGTGTACAGAATGGCACTGAAAACCGATCAGATGAAACACGTTCAGTGTAGGGGAACTTTTTAAACCTTGGTGCTTTTCAGAAGGGTTTTAGACTGCACTTTTAAAAGGTACAGAAATGGACTGTGAAGAACATCGCAGAGGTACAGATTCACAGCATCAATTTACTATCGAAGGTACAGAAATGTTTCTCAGAGTCTATTTCTGTACCTCTAGCTAAGGGTACAATTGGCAGCCCTCTTTTTTCAGAGTGTACTACTACTACTACTACTACAACTAATGATAATAATAAATGAAATATCTGGTTAATATAATCCGGAATAACAGGTGTTACAGGTTGCTACTTTAGTTTATAAAACAAGAACGTACATTTTATATTTAATAGATCTGTATTGGGCAATATTACCTAGATGTTATATATCCAAGCCCTGACAGACAATCTAAATAAAGAGAAAATGAAACGAAAGGAATCCATGAACATTAAAGTGCATTCATGAAATTAATTAATAATACGTTTACGAACAAAAAGCAAATAAAACAACGAACTGTTAAAAAAATCACAAAGGAAAACATGGGAAATCTTGCTGAACTGCATGACAGTTACACCTTTGGTATTAAGATGCGTGCTGGAAATCCCACTGACAACTCGAAAGAAAAATAATTGCAAGCGAAAACATCCGCCCATCTTATCCAGCTCACCACCTACAACATATACCACGCATATTTATCTTTCTTGTAGGAAAAACCTTTACATAAAGAAAGAAAAAAACACAGTAATCATGTCTGACTAGAGGAAAAGTCGTAAATACAGTGACTATCAAGGGACAAGCAGAGAAACGGTAAAGGTCTACAGGGCGCGGCGGGATGGTGACTGACACTTGTTTGCTTTTCGTTATTAATCATGACTCCCGGACGGGTAACGTGACTGCGGGGAAGGCGGCCGTGTGCGCGCTGCTGCAGGCATCTATGTTCCTGACTCCGGCGGTCTCACTGCTGTCGCCGGCGGACCCGGAGGGCGTACTTCGCGGCGTGGGACTCCGTCACCCATCGATCGACAGTGTTTATTTAATAAGACAAAGCAGGGAGGGGGGAAAACGCCGCTTCCGTCTGGTTTACTCTTGTCCTCCATGGGGACATGTGGCCGTTCGGCTCGGTTGTGTTCACCGGAGTACGCGGCGTTAGATCGGGCGTCCTGCTGAGTTTATGTCCTCCCCCGAGTACTAAGTTTAGTTTACGCATCGTTGGCTAGTCGGCTAGGTAACCGGTTAGCTTAGTCTAGGAGTTCGCAGGCCTAGCAAGCTGCCGGCTCGCATCGATCGGGCGGGGATGCACCTCGCCGTACGTGGGCTGAACTGATTTGCCCACGAATCTCGCTCCCCGACCGAGCCTAAATGTGGGATTCACCCCGGAGTGGGGCTAACTGAGACCGACTGAGAGGTGAGGAGGCGAACTGCCATCTCCGTGCCGTGTTTACTTCGAAAGCGGGGGGTAAACAAGGCGCGCTGGTTTCCGGTTAGCCTGACACCATGCTAAGCCCGGGCCGGCTAGCAGGCTGGCTAAGAGGCGGCTCCGTGCGCTTTCGTTTTCGCTTAGACATTTAGTCATTTTTGTTCGGCCTGTGAGTGTGGAGTCGGGGATAAATAGAAGCCGATCCCTTAATTCTTGTGCTTCGATACCTGTCACTGGACCTACGGTTTAACTATGAACGCTGTGTATTAGCAGGCTGATCGGGCTCGATCGCACATTTGACTGCTGGCAAATGGAGAGACCACCGTTCAGGCAGAGCCAGCAATGCGGAGCCTGGGAGATGAAGGAGAAGCTGGGCACCGGAGGCTTCGGCCACGTCTATCTCTACCAGCACCAGGTGAGGGCTGCCGTCTCCCTGCACCTTTCCTGCTCGTTGTGCTAAGAGAAGCGGCTTGCCAGTATCAGTGATGTCAGTCTAACCGCGGAGTAGATGCTGTTTAGTTTGTGAGGGTTGTGAGGAAATATAACAATGTAACAACTGCTTGATTACACGATAAACACCACTGGAGTCCGTATCCGGTAACTACCAGAGAAACAAAAAAATCAAATTAACCATGTAAAACATAACGAAAACTTTAATAATGGAGTATCAGTCTTTTTCTGTGGCAGTGTGATAATGTAGATATACAGTAAATTTTACATGCTTCGTCTATAGTTAGAAAACTAGTGGAGTAAATCTAAGGGTAGACATTGAGTTTAAAGTTACTTTGGGATAAATTACTAGTTTGTACTGGGGAAAAGTGTGACTTGAGGTCTCTTTGGTGTTACAGTTGGCAGATCAATCTGTTCATGCTGTGGGTATACCTGACGCCTGAGGGTTGATGATTACCTGTAGTGAGAGAGTATGCAGGGATCCTCTTATGAGACCCACAGTGTATTAATGATGAGCAGCAGGTAGTGGTGTGTGAATCTAGAAAGAACATGCCTTTAGTATCTCTGGCAGGCATGGGGCAGACCATGGCCCCCAATAAGTAACCTCTTATTTAAGGAGAAAAACTGGAGCAGTGTGATTATAAACAAACAAAATTGTTTACACAAGGCATATTTTTTCCTGTTTGCTTGTACCTAATTGTATTTATTTTGTAAAGGAAACCTCTGAAAAAATTGCACTCAAACTTTGTCGCCTTGAGCTGACCCCAAAGAACAAAGAGAGATGGAGCCGTGAAATCCAGATCATGAAAAAGTATGTCGCTGAAATCCCAGCTGACTGACTATCGTATTTTCTGTATGTCTCCGTAGTGATTTGGAAAAGATTCTAATTCGTGGGCTCAGCAGTCCAGTCTTAATTCATGGATTTCTGGACTCTTTGAATCAGTATGTCGTTTTATGCCCCTTAACTTTTAACATTCTTCGCGATGCAGGTTAAACCACATCAACGTGGTGACGGCTAGAGATGTGCCGGACGAAATTAAGCACATAGCATTGAATGATCTCCCACTCTTAGCGATGGAATACTGTTCCAGAGGAGATCTCCGAAAGGTAGGGAGCAGGACTACACTAATTAGGCCTCCACTATGATGGCGGAGGCGCTTGTTGGGAAAGTACCCACGGTCTAATCACGCATTCCTGTTTTTTGTCGTGGCTGCAGCTGCTGAGCAAACCGGAAAACTGCTGTGGACTGAAAGAGAGTGAAGTGCTCTCCTTACTCATCGACGTCGGTACAGTATTAAAAATACATCGTCGTACGGATGGAACTTGTCTAGCTGTCATGAAATTGTTTCCTTTGGACTATATTTACTGAATGGTTGATATTCAGTTTAAGATCAGGATATTTCTGTCGGCTGGCATTCCTGTATATAAACATCAGAAGAAGTTTGCGTTTGCATCTTGTGTTGCAGGGTCGGGGATCCAGTACTTGCATGAAAACAAAATAATACACAGAGACCTTAAACCAGAAAACGTGGTGCTTCAAGAAATTAATGGAAAGGTATTTCTAGTTGAAGAGTCATTTTTTTCCTTATTTGAAGAAGTTATTTTTAGACTCAGTGAGTGTTTATGACAAATTATTGTTCTTTTCCCACAGTTGGTTCACAAAATAATAGACTTGGGCTATGCCAAAGATCTTGATCAGGGGAGTCTCTGTACGTCCTTCGTGGGAACACTGCAGTACCTGGTGAGCTCACAGCACTTGTTATTCTTGCCTTTGTGTTTGTGTCATTCTCTGGATGTTGTACTGAGAAATTTGGGTCACACTTTATTTAAAGCACCTATGCATGAAGCATTATAGATTTATAAATGCGTTATAAAGGTATTATAAAAATGGCTAAAACTATTTATAAAATGGCATGCATTATAGCCATGTTTATTATGCATTACGATTGCTCTATGAAGCTCTCATCTATAATGTACTATAAATACCTTAATAATGCATTGCGATGTCTTATAATAGCCATTATGATGCATTATGAAGGTATCCGTATGAAGGTACGTGTACTGCGTTGCGATAACGGCTTTAAGTAAAGTTTGTTGGACTTTATAAAAACATGTTCTATTCTATGGCTTTGCCTCAGGCTCCTGAGCTGTTTGAGAACAAGCCGTACACCGTGACCGTGGACTATTGGAGCTTTGGCACCATGATCTTCGAATGCAGCTGTGGTTTCCGTCCTTTCCTGCACAACCTGCAGCCTGTGCAGTGGTAAAACTGATTCTTTCAAAATGCCAGCATTGTTTTTCAGTATTTCTTGTGGTGTTACTTTGAAGACCAGCACGGTTTAATGTTTTTAATTTTGGGGCATGTTGTTGCATAATTTGTACTGTTATTGACAGCCTCTATAATTAATTTTATGTTTACTGATTATCGGGGGCGGGGGGAGGGTTTGATTAGTGAAGAACTCATCAGGTTATACAGTTGACTACAGTTGACTCTAGAGTTTCTACTGCACTTTTGATAACAACCTTTAAGTTGGATCAGGTTGTGTTGGTGGAGTAATTGGTGAAATATTTGATCGCCTGACTTGGAAATGTTTTATAGGACCAACAAAGTCCGGAATAAGGGTCCAAAGGACATTATGGCCGTTGAAGACATGAATGGCGAAATTAGGTTTTCTACACAGTTGCCCTACCCGAACAACCTTAGTCGGTAAGACGTTTTCATCTTCTTTATCTTCTTCTTTTTTTTATATTGCTTAGTATTTTTTCCCCCTCCCAGAACTTAAGATTTAAGGTTATGGCTCAGTGTCCTCAATCACACTGCAGGCCTGCTTCCCTTATGGCTCAGTGTCCTCAATCACTCTGCAGGCCTGCTTCCCTTATGGCTCAGTGTCCTCAATCACTCTGCAGGCCTGCTTCCCTTATGGCTCAGTGTCCTCAATTACTCTGCAGGCCTGCTTCCCTTCAAACACTAAACAGCACAGCTTTAGTCTTTTCTGTCTCATTGATCTTCAACAATTAAGGCGATTGTTGTGATTTAAGGACTCTGGTGGAGCATTTGGAAACTCTGCTTCAGCTAATGCTCAAGTGGGACCCTGTTCAGCGGGGTGGAGGAATTCACACAGAAACCAAACAGCCCATGTGCTTCGCTGTTCTGGATCAGATACTCACCATGAAGGTCGGTCAGAGCGACGGCTGTTCTAGTTCCCCAGACATGAGAATTTTATTAGAATAATAAAAAATAAACAGCCCTCTTCCCCCCCCGGTGGTCGCATGTAGGTGGTGCACATACTGAACATGACCTCGGCCCAGATCCACTCCTTCCAGCTTGGGCCTGACGAGGGGCTTCACGTCCTCCAGCAGCGCATCGAGGCAGAGACGAAGATCGAACATCTCAACCAAGAGCTCCTACAGGAGACGGGGGTTTCCCTGGACCCCAGGAAGCCTGCAGCTCAGTGTGTCCTGGATGGAGTGGTAGGACCTTCCTGTCTGCTCACATTCCAATATGTATGACTGTGTGATGCAGCCCTGAAATGTCCTATAATCTAATGATGCTGGTCTTTCTTTAGGTGGTGTGTAGCATAGTGGTTTAGCGAGATAAACTTGTCATTAACTAGACTTTTTAATGTTTTTGCACAGAGGGGGTGGGACAGCTACATTGTATATTTATTTGATAAGAGCCTGACAAAATATTCGGGTCCCTTGAGCTCCCGGCCACTTTCCGAGAATGTCAACTTCATCGGTAAGCAGCTGCCCGACGTGCTCTTGCTATTCTGGGCGTCCACAGCTGCCCACGCTTCTCTCCATCGGCACCCGTGGCTCTCTTTCAGGTAGCTGTGTTGTGTGTGTTTTCTCCAGTGCGAGAGCCCAGGACCCAACTGCCTCTGACCACTCTGAAGAAAGTGTGGGGGGAGGCTGTGAGCTACGTCTGTGGATTGAAGGAGGACTATAGCAGGCTGTTCCAGGGTCAGAGAGCGGCAATGTACGTAACCTTCCGGACTGTTGAGATACCAGTAGAGATAAACAAAAAACACATGAGTAATGAGGTAATGGTGCTTAAGGGGTAATTATGCTGTCCCTGTATCGCAATATTTATTTTGTCCCTGTATCTAACCCTTTATTTCCCAGACCTACATATAAATATTTTTTCCTTCTCTTCTCTGTTTCTGTAGGCTGAGTCTCCTCAGATTCAACACCAACCTCACCAGACAGAAGAACATAATGTTTGCGGTTTCTCAGCAGTTAAAAGCTAAGCTAGATTTCTTCAAGAGCAGCATTCAGTTTGACTTGGAGAAGTACAGCGATCAGATGCATTATGGGATATGTGAGTTCGTCATTTCTGTAACCCCTGGCTTTCAGTATAGTTGCAGTGTGGTCGTTGGAAAATGATCAAAGCAGTGATTGTGCACTTCTGTTCTCAGCATTGTGTAAACAATTGATTAGTGTCAAACATTAACTTCAACAGAGATCTGTAAGCTTCTGTTCAAATTTTAACTTTAGATACTGATAAGTATAGTTTTCTGGAATGATGAGCATATGACTGAAATAATAATGTTTTATTTCTAAGTGGCAGTTCTGTCACATGTTGACCAATCCTCAGAAATTAGGGTCAGTCTTCATTGATCTTCTAGATTTTATCTGCTCTGACTTGAAGGTGATTTTGCTTATAAAATGGCTGCTACTGTGCCTTTAAAAGCTTCTGAGAAGATGCTGAAGGCCTGGCAGGAGAATGAGGAGAAGGCATCCGCATTTGCACAGGTACAGGCCGCTTCGAATTCCACCCAAGATGCTCCCCTCTGCCCCTAGTTACCGTGCAGTTTTTAAGAGATAAACACCAGCACAAAAATCATTTTTACCTGTCATTGATTACCAACAAAATGAAATCCAAGCCTATTTGAAGGCCTGAAGCGCAGTTTGCCAACGTGGAGTGGATTATGTTAGCAAATTTTTAGGTGTCTGCCTGGATAATATTTGTTATGTACAATACTGGCTGCTTTTATCCTGATGTTAACTGCAGGTTTGGTTACTCATTTTGTTAATCTGGTGATGTGCTTTGATGTCTTATACCATTGTACCAAATCACTTTTGATCAGTCCTTATCAAACCATTGAATAGTTTGGTTATTTTGTCTGTACACAGGGTTACTTATAGAGACACTGGTTACTTATAAAACGCTTCTCTAATTAATCATCATCAGTCCGTGCTAAACCTTAAACTCTCCATATCAAAATCCTGCACAATTGTTTACCACTGTAGACGACTTTTCATTCTGACGGTTTGTTGTATTGCTCTGCTTGACTTTATCCATGTTGCATATATTTTAGCCAAACATCCCTTTGGATTGTCTTAAGTTGTTTTTTATTTGACCTAACTTTGTAAACAAATTGAAAAATTCAATTTCAAATTCAAGTATACGGACTTTTCTTGGTAACATAATAAAATAAAGTTTATTAATTGGCGTTTACACTTTGGTGTCTTTACAAGCAAATTTTGAGCTGTCGTACACTGGTACTACGGATGCAGGCCTTGACTGGTTTTCTTGCGTTCCACTTGAAGGTCGCGGAGGTTAATCACCTGGAAGAGGAAATCATGGCCCTGCATTCAGAGATCGTGGAACTGCAGAGAAGCCCTTATGCACGTCGCCAGGGAGAAGTCATGGAGCAGCTGTGCGTGACCCCGTGCAAGCAGGCCTTCACCAGGATTCTACACAGAGCCTTTTGAGTTTTGTTTCATTTTGCAAAGTTCTTCAGCCGTCTGATGGCTCTGACTTGTGTCTTCGCAGTGAGGAAAAGGCAATAGACCTCTACAAGCAGCTGAAGATGAGATGCAGAAGTAAGTAGCATCTTGTAAACCTCATGATGATCCCTTAGATCTCCCAACACACCATAGCCATCCGTACCATCTCCTAGACATGTATAAGGACAGAGGAGCAGCAGAAATCTAGGCTGGTACCTTATAAAGGACCCGTTGTGTCTGTGTTAACTAGCAAAGCTTCAGTATGTCGCTGTTGACATTACATTGATATTGCAGGCTTATTCTCCGGACATAAAATCTCTGAGTTGTATTCATGTTTTTAATGATTCTTCCTAGTGCCTGATCCACAGCATGGTTACAGTGACAGCGAGGAAATGGTGAAGACCATCCTTCAGACAGTCAAAAACCAAGACCAGGTTTTGAGGGATCTTTACGCACACCTAAGGTATGAATTACTGTCAGACCAATTGTGGAATAGTTATTATAACTGATAATGATCATTTTCTTCATTTACTTTGGTGGACAGCAGTGCTTGCAGCCATGCTAATGATCACTGTAATGACGTATTTGATCTTTAAGATTTTTGACATTGGCATCTAGCTCCAGTAGTGACCCTCTGGTGGGGTGGTCTTCTTTGTTCTGAACGCTGTTTGTCATTTACTTCTGTGGGCACCTAGAAAAAGTTTATTTTTTTATAATTGTCTAGTCACAGAGACACACAGCTGCCTGTGGTTTCAGAGTCATTGAGTTTGTCAGGGTTTGTTTGCCTTTAGAAAAGGCACCTTATTTCCACATTGTCGCAACGGCTGCAATTAACATGTAGCAATCTCCCACACAGCAAAATCTTACTCAGCAAGAAGAAGATTATCGACCTGTTCCCAAGGATTGAAAAGTCGCTGGACAACATAAAGGAAGCTGACACCACTGTGATGCAGATGCAGATCAAAAGACAGAGAGAGTTTTGGCATCTGCTGAAAATTGCCTGTGTAAGTACATCTAATTATTTTCGCTGAAAACCTTTACTGAGGATGATAACAAAACAAACGGTTTGTCATGCGATCGCAGGCTTTGAAATCCACAATGATTTGATAGAACATCTCCCATGCTTTTGGAGGTCTTGTCTCACTCATAACTCTTTTTTTTTTATTTTTTTTATTTTTTTAAATGTCCTCTTAGGCCCAGAATTCTACCCGGAGTTCAATAACTCACAGTCCAGAGGTGTCAAACTCACCCCAAGTTTCAGGATGGAGCCGGCTACCTGCCAGTACTCCACACCCACTAACATCCTTGCCTGGACCAAACGATGGGTAAGCGGACACAACGATCTGGATGTTTAGAAGGCAGAGAAGTCCAATGCATGACAGGCTCTCGAATAAGTAAGTAGGGGATGAACCTCAATGAGGTGCGTGGGTATACGAAGATAATCTGTGATGACTGAAATGCAGCCCAGCGCATAACTAGGCCGCTAACCCAGTTGGAGTTGATTGTTTTCGTATAACTGCATACCTCGAAGTACTTCATCCCGCTAATACCACGGCCAGTGAACAAAAAATAATAATGAAATAAGCCAGTCAATAATGAAATAAGCCAGTGTTGGGTTCCAACTTTCAGAAGCAATTAATGACGTTCCAGCATGCTCATAAACTCCCTGTAAGGATAGAACATCTGGTCAGGCTTCTCATGGAAGCGGCGGTTACCATAGAAACCATCAACCATCAGAAAGGCACTTGTGTTTTGAAATCCAAGGAGAATTGAATAAACTGCTTATTTATGAGAAAAGTCACACAGGTTTTTATAATAAAATGTTTCATAAAAAAACATTTAAATGATGTGATATAGAGCTGTTATTAATCTGCCGGGAACACCTGAAAATAATCAACACCCATGTGACATCTCAAGGCCAATAAGAAAACAGTATTTACCAAAGCCGTGATGTAAGTTGCTGTATTATGGGATCATTGATGATTGCATGATGATTGCTGGCCATTGTGCAAATAAAACAACTCTTATTTCATCCAGCGATTCAGTTCCTCAGTTACTGGCAGAAAACCAGAAGTACCTGAACCAGCTAACCAGTTTAATGCAGGAAACCAGTGAGGAACAATCAAAAAGCATGGTGGTGAGTTGAACTGTCTGCTTCGATTCATAGACCATTTGACAAAACTTGTCTTGTGAGGTCGGAACTGGATATTTATTTGGACGCTATATTCAGACGACCATTTCAGTTGTTTAGTTCTGGTTTGTGATTTTGTTTTTTCTTTCATTTCTCAGTTACTGTTTTTGTGCCCTCCTCTGCAGGATCAAGACTGGAGCTGGGTTAAATATGAATCATTGACTGTACAGCTGCAGCCCTTATGAACACGCATACATTCAGCAGACTGGTGTACAGTTTCTTTGCCTGCTCATCTGGTAACACTAAAGGGTTTTGTTGTGAAGACTGGTTACCACACTTGCTGAAAATTTTCAGATAGTATTTATTTCTTTGAACATGTCTTTCCAGTTTTGCAGTGGTTTTATATAAAAGATCCTTCTTTTCCTTCCTGTTTCCGTGGCGTTTTGTCAGAATACTCTGAAGTGAATAGTAATCGGTCACGCCGTAATCTGAGCACTTGGTGTATTTTGAGTCGGTCAAACAAAACCGCAATGAAGGAAGATATTATTATAACTGTATTATTATTATTATTATTATTATAATTATCATTGTTGTTGTTTTTCTTGTTGTGTTGTTGTTATTTTTTTGGCCCATTTACTGCTAAATTCAAACTGCACTTTAATGCCTTTGTATATCCGTCTGAGGTCTCTCGTGACCAAAATTAGCATATGGGGTTTAGGGCCCTGAGGTTTCACCCTGTCTTTGATATATTGTTGGTTTTGGTGTGAGGAGGTATCAGTTGGGCTTTTGCTCATTCTTTTCTCTCATCACTTTTTCTTCCTTTACACCATTAGTAAAAGAAAATATATATGTAAAATGATTAATCTGAATTACATTTTGGTTTTTCTTTATTTTTTTGATCCTCATAGTGTTATGGTCTTCTTAAATTCTTTCTTATTAATCTGGAAAATGGGTAGGTCCCTCATCTGTAGTTTGAGTAAAGTAATGTGCTTGTTAAATAGTATTTGGTTGTAAACTACAGCCAACGAAAGAGAAGAAATTAGTAATTGCTTAAACTAATCTCAGTAAATTTTATTTTATGCCACCAAAGTGCAATGTATGACATTCTTAGTATTTAAGACGACCATATTCAATTCAATTTTAGTGTATTCTGGTCTGGAATATACTTGTATGTTCTAATAATTGTTGTATAATTCTAATTAATGTACAGGGTAGACAATAAACTTCCATGTTCGGCAGTATTCACATCTTTTATGTAAATAATTTCACTGCTAAGTGGATCATTAGATCTGTTTTTGTTCACAGATCACAACATTTTGATTAGAGTAAAATATGCTGATTGTTGGCGATACTTTTTCTAAGACAGGGCGCTGAAAAACTAAGTTATAAATTATAACAAGGTATGACAGTAATGTTTGTTTACTGAGGGTACAGAGCTTTTCATCCCTGCCTTGTAAATGGATGCCAGATGTATATGGGGACAAACAGGGGCAAAATATAACTGAACCACAGAATGTGCAAAAGTCGCCCACTGGATCAGGATCAAGGATATTAATGTCATGGTTACGCTACTTCCAAGTATTTCAGAACCTTCTGGTATTGCACACAAGAATGTGTGTATAATGTAAAAAAGTACATTATTAACATGTGTGGTTGCGCATGCGCATGCAAACACACACGAACACACACACTAGGTGCCTATATTTTTGTGGGGACTTTCCATACCCCTAATCCCGACAATGACAGCCTTGACCTGAACCATAAGTACCCAAACTAAAAACAAGACTTTTCCCTTTTCTAGTTATTTCGTTGTACTCACAGATCTTCATACAATTGAGTTTTCTCTTATGGGGACTCTTATTTGTATAT
>JAABNX020000047.1:7313713-7326697 GCA_015163995.2 Mormyrus lacerda | reverse complement strand
GGGACCCATAAACGGCCAATGATATAACACAAGAGAGACCCCACTTAGGTCTGCCCATCTAAAACACTGTATTAATGGTGAACCAAAGTGGGACCCATAAACGGCCAATGATATAACACAAGTGAGACCCCACTTAGGTCTGCCCATCTAAAACACTGCATTAACTGTGAACCACTTAGGTCTGTCCATCTAAAATACTGTATTAATGGTGAACCAAAGTGGGACGTAGATACAGCTAATGCAGTAGCTCAAAGAGCGCCCACTTGGGTTTGCGTATCTAAAGCAGAAATCTGTTCATGGTTTGCACAAATGGGACCTAGATACAGCCAATGAAATAGCCCAAAAGGACCTCACTTGTGGTTACTCATATAGAACTCCCTACATAATTTGGGACCAAAAAAAAAACCCTTGTTCCACCTCTCGAAGACAGCCCACAAAACAGCCAAGGTGACTTGCCCAGTTAAAGCTCAACTATTCTTCTTGGTAGCCCAAATGGGCACCAATGACAGCCCAATAATTTGCCTGTACTCAACCCTAGTCAGTTTGGATGCAGGAAACCCATGTAAATTTCATGTGGCGTCCCAGTGGACATGCTTACTGTGACAATACTGCCCTTTTTAGGGTTTTGGCAGGTGAAAGATCATTATCTAAATCAAAAACCAGCAAAGAGCATTTATTTTAAATCTGTGCGAAGCTAAGGAGTGAACAGCACAGCACAATGACAGAGCAAAATCCTAAATTTAGCCCTAAAAGTAATGAATAGCGGGTTAACGTTATCGCGTAATACCCACATGAAAAACACAGAGGCGCGTTAAAACAAAGCATCAACAGAAGATCTCGGTTTGCTGTTTGGTATCAGATCCTCAAGTAGCCGCGACGGTTTATCACTTTACCTACATAAAGTTGATCCAGTACTGAATGACAATGGGACCTTTCACTCTGCAGCCAAATGACCCTGGTTCATGGGGGAGGGGGGGCAGATTAGTGGAGACAGGAGGGAATAAAGGGTGGGAGACACAGACACTGGGATGACTGTCTCTGTGACTCAGACCAAAGGGTTGCAGTCACAGGCAGATCTAGGTCACGGAGTGAAGGGGCTGCATTAACTTGGCTGCTCAGCTGGCGAGTATGAGATCCACAGGCATAGACTGAGTGTTGTTTCCTCTCATATTAAGTGGGTCGAGGCCGAGACAATGTAATAAATAATGTGGTTAAAACAGCATTCTTACATCTGAGGAATATTACAAAACTTAAAACAATGTTCTCACTTCAGGATGCAGAAACGTTACAACACGCCTTTATAACTTCTAGACTGGAATACTGCGACGCCCTACTGGTTGGGTGTGCCTCATCATCATTAAATAAACTCCAGTTGGTGCATAATGCTGCAACACGAGCCCTAACAAGGACTAGAAAACATGTGCAAATCAGTCCTGTACTGGCCTCACTCCACTGGCTTCTGGTTAGATCTCGTCTCGATTGTAAAGTACTACTGCTTACCTAAAAGGCACTGAATGATCTAGCATCAGAGTATATTAGCAGCTAATTGGTTCCAGATAACTGTCCTCCTTTGCTTCACTCTCAAGGGATAGTCTGCCTGACGGTGCCTAGAGATCCGCACTTCAAAATACCTGATGTAAATTCAGCTATTTCTTGCACAGTTTTATTGATGCATTGGGCCGGTCTCTTGAAGCCTTCATAACGCTACGTCATTTTTAAGTTCTATAATAAAAGATAGGACTTATGAACGGCATAGCGTTGAGAGGGTTCTCTTCATTTCTCTGTTTTGGAGCTCCAGATGATGGGCAGTTCCCTGCCCACCCAGCTTGACATCTGCCATCCTCCTCTGTTGGTTGCTGAATCACACCATCCCTCCATGTTGCATAAGTAGCTTCTTCATCTGCCAATCTGGACATCAGCTGGACCTGCACTATACATACTGTTACTTTATAAACTGGGACTTTGCAATTTGGGAATTTCTTGGCTGGCCCTTGAAGGATGGGCTCCGCTTTTGAGTCGGGTTCCTCCCATGAGTTCTTGCTACTCGCGGGTTTTTCCTTGCCACTGTGGCCTCTGGCTGCTCACTGGGGTCTTTGGGCAGTACTCTCACCACACAGTACCTAAGGTAGTGAAGAGGCGAAGAGAATTTTAGCCAGGACATCCGGGTTCCACCCCTACTCTTTCGAAAGATACCTGGGGATCATTAATGACCTCACAGAGTCAGGACCTCGATTTTGCATCTCATCCAAAGGATAGCACCATTTTTACAGCACAGTGTCCCCGTCACAGACCACAGGATAGACTAACCTGTTGGCCACACCAACACCTCTCCCAGCAGAAAGCCAACTTTCTTAATTGGTCTCTCATCCAAGTACTGGCCAGGCCCAAGCTGCTTACCTTTAGGTGGATTACCTGGTCTGAACTAAGCAAGACACCTTACTTTCTGAAACTGGTCCCTGGGCTCATGTCAAAATACACAAATGGAAATTAAGCATCAAAACAACATAAATGAAGCCAGTGGCGTAGCCACTTATGCAGTCAGTCTGTGTGATGCAGACCCCAATCCCGGGATGGATAGATAGGCCAGGGTGAACACCAGTAGAATGACCACTGTACACACCTACAGACGTCATATTCAATTCTATATATCATGTTCACCTACTGCTTTCTGTTACCAATTAATTTCCTGGATACACTATATCTCAACTGCAAGCACAATATGCTCTTTGCATGCACTGTATGTAAACATGTCTGGAGTATGTAGCGGTATGTAGAGTTAGGACAATTCCAAGGGTCCCTGAATGACAGGGGCCCTATAAAATTTGGAAAATCACTGGATTCGTCTGGACTGGGGGGTCCAATATGATATGCTTTCACAGGGCTTAAGACCTTTAGCATGTGTTCTGTGAGATATCCCTGCTACTGTCTCGGAGAGGAGTATACTGAAGTACATTCTTTGTGCTTGTGAAATACTTGGCAGAATGACCCTAATTCTGAAAAAAATCTGGGTAGTCTTCAGAAAGTAGGTCACGCTATAATTAATGTATCAGGCCAAGCGAGGCTGCTGGTTTTCCGCTGTTTAACGATGAGTGGGTTCAGTTTATGGTCTGAGTCATTAAATTGTGGGTATTACTGCTGTGTGACAACTGAGCATATATCATCCATGGTTGGGGATAAAAACATTAGGGATTTAAGAAAATATTATTAAATTTGTTTATTTTTATATATTTCACATGCAGGTTTTTGCATGTGTTGTTTGAACCCTGGTGCTGTATAATATGCAGCATACGGTTGCATGCAAAGCCGCTGAGACTGGTTTGAGCTGGCAATGTATGCAGAAGATGCTAATGCCTAATGGATTTCTACTCTAAATGACCTTCCATTAAAATTCCAACATTCTTCTCATTATAAATTATTCCAGGGTGAATGGACTCCCTCAATTCCATAAACATCCGGAAATTGAAATGTTATGGACTGTGGGCACTAGAACAGATACTGGTGAAAAAGAGACAGATGGATGCGAACATTAGTTTCCCTCCGGAGTAGACGGCTAGAACCTAAAAAATGTGTGTGTTTATTTACACCTCCGAGTGTGGCCTCTCCTGATTGGCTCTTACGAAGTATGACGTTGTCAGTGACATTCAGCACTGCAAAATCTCCTTTGGCTTACATTATCAACATTTTCTGAAATCTGAGACTAAAAGAGAGATGTAATTCCAAAAATCAACTATACACAATATTACATTATTTTTATGACTTCCGTCAAAAAATTAAGTCGTTTTTGTGTACCTTAACAGGCACCAGAATGAATCTTTGACAAGAAGTGTAACGAGAATTATGGTTCTGTCATGTTTACTTTTAGTGTGATGGGAAATGTAAATGTTTCACAAAGATATGACTGACTAAGCTTAGATCTCTGCTCAAAGAATGTCAGTGAATGTCTTCAGGTAGGTCCTAAATGGCTGTAACATCCGTCATGCTTGGCTAATCCACAGAGTCTACCTCCACCCCGGGTCGGCATGGCATCGCGGCTGTTTTAAATCACCCGATGGCTGTGAATCAGCGCTGACTCACCCCCGCTCTACTGTGCGGGAGTCCAGCCCTTCCTTACATCCACATTCTTGGCCCAGCTGGGGCCCCATCCACGGCGCTCAGGGCAGAACGTCGGGTGAGGGCAGGGTGGTGAGTCAGAGCATATCCTTTGTTTTTCCCAGCCGCCAGGGGGACAGGTGCCTGTGAGACGGCCATAAGGGGCCATAAATCTGAGCGGCTGGGACTGGGGTAGCCTTTCCATCTCTTACTTAGCGGTTTGAAAAATGAAAGGGTTGCAGTCTGGAAATTCACAGTAGGAGATCAACAAACAAAGCTCTCCTTTCTATGGAGCAAATGAAAGAGGGACATGCCCTAGTCACTGGTCATTGCTACTGATTAAATTTGTTTTATTGCAATATAAGAGTTATCTATGAGGGGACAGATTGAGACTTGCGGCAATGCTAAAAAAAGATCATTTATATGAGACTCAGTGCAGGATCGGAAAATTTCCTCAAACTTTCTTTCAGCACATTTCAGTAATGTCACATGTTACTGCAGATACGCACAGTAATTCTCAAGCAAACGCCTGGCATGCAATGAAAGGCAATGCATATATCACTGAAATTCTTTAGTGGTGACATCATGCTTTATAAAGGGGTCTTATCATCAATTAAGTACTTCACCTTTCAGACTGAGATTAGACAGTAAAAGGTATTTCAAGTAACTACTGACTCTGTAATAAGCATTAATGGTAATATTAATAACAATTTCATGATGGAATGATCTTTTAGGGTCTGCAGTAATGACATTTTAGAAAAAACTGAAAAGTGCTTCACACATTTTGCTGCCTTTGTGAGCCAGCTTGGCAAAATTAGAAATTGAATTCCTATTGCAGTTCACGCCATTTTACAGAAGCATGAACATTAACTTTGCATGTTACTATTGCAGAAAGCACAATCCAACATAAACCACAATAAATATTCTTCACTTTTATAAATTGTTTCATCTTCCTACGCCTTGCACGTTTCACTTAATATGTTAACTTATACCACACATCTGGATTGTTAATAATGCCAGTCACTTATACCACACATCTGGATTGTTAATAATGCCAGTCAGCAAAATATTCTTTTAGTTACCGTAGGTGGATCTTATAGCATCCATATTATGCAGGGAATGTGAGTGACATACCTGTACTCATGTGCAAGGTGGAAGTCACTGAAATAAAAGGTAGAAGCTATGATCTTCTGCTGTACTTGACCGTCCCTCTTGAGGGCCAAACAGCTTATCAGCAAGTGGCAGAGAGCCAGTTTCAGAGAAAGAGCAGGATCCTGTCTCAATATGTCCAAACGTGTTACAGTGTGTTAACTCTGTACATTACCCTTTAGTCCCTTTTGTATGGTGATGAAAATATTTTTTCTTAAATTAAACTTTTATATACACGTACATTCTTAATAAGGAATTATAATCTAATTATAACCTAATAATAAACCCAGTAAAACCCAACTTTACCCTAAAAATTACATCACTCAAAAACTATGGGTGATAGTAAAATTCTTGTAGTTGTACTATTGACCAGTGTAATCAAATATGTTACGATGTTTCACAATATGGTACTTGTCAACTCTAAATACAATACATAAAATATAGACTATCCAAAAAATAAGGAATATATATACTTTCCTAATGCTTTTTTCCCACCAGCTTGATTCATCTCCTGATGCAGCTGTCCAGCTCTGTAATGACACTGAATGATGTGTCTTTCTTTGACAGCTATCCCAGGGCTGACAGAACGGTTTGGGCGGCCTGGTTCGTCTCCAAAGTGGACCTCACCAAGGACTAGTGGCAGGTACCATTGATCTCAAGGGCTTGAGAGAAGACTGTGTTCAGTAACCCTAATGGGCACTGGCAGTGTGCAGTCCTCCCATTCGGGCTGCGTGAACAAAAGCCTTTCCAGACATGTGCTGCAGCAAGATGGGATGGCGCATTGGGTTTGCTGGACAGAGCACCATCGATGATGTAAAAGGGTCTGGATGATCTAAGGGTCGTCAGGTTTACCACTAACACCAAAAGGTGTATTCCTCTTCCGTTAGATGACTCGAGCACGGACCAGGGGGCCCTGACCGGGATTGTAACCCCTATTTTTGGATGCCCCCTCAGCCTGGCCATACCTGCACCTACCCCGGAACTGGAACCCACAGCTCAACTGCACCCGCACATCTCTGTGGGACCCTACAACATTCTGTTGCATCGCCTGCCTTGTATAATAAATACCAGCTTCTCTGGGCTGAGCCTTCTGAAGGTTGTTTACATCCTGTAGTCAAAGCCAGTGCCACAAAAGATTCAGCTCGCTTCCTAAGTGATGCAAAGACACTCTACATCCTGGCACACAAAAAAAACATTCTGCTTGTTTTTCTTATGCAATTATTCTCACGGATTGTTCCTGTTTTTTCATGACTTTCAGTATTTTAATATATTTCAATATTCATTAACTTTCATGCACACATGCTTTGGTTGATTAATGATTGATATAACACAATTCTTCAAGAATGACTGTAGTTGTATATCAAAGCTCTTGGTTAAACAAATGAGTAAGTAACCCTGGGACACTCAGTAACAATGCACACACATTGTTAAAATCTTGGAATCTAACTTAAATACTTATGGTCAACTAGAGTGCCTGAAAAGATTGCCCTGCTTATGTTGGAAAAAGTAAGAAATTTGATTGTCCAATGCAAATAATCACAATAATTAATGGCTCAATAAAATAATGAATAAATTTAGTTAGCCAGACTAATGAGCTACATTTATTACTGATGGGAATGATTGTGTGAGAATTTTGTTTTTATATTGTTAAATGTGTATTGTGTTTGCAATGTGTCATAGTCACTGTCACTGATGAAAATGAATGCACATCCTCAGTAAACATTTCACAAAAGTATCACAATTGTTCCATCCATGTGCTGAATATGGAATGATTGCTGAACATGGTGCTGACAGGGATCTTGAGAAAAACTGTAATATTCAGCTTTACCACCATAAAACTCTTGTTTTAACACACAGCCTGTAACATAAACCTAAAGATCTTAGCCATGATCTTAATGCATGTTGTACTGATGGAATTACACAATTTACAATGAAGTACTTTTTGTGAAAAACATCAACCGTAACAATATCAGACTATCCTGTTTCTTAATTTTGCTGTATTACTTAATCCTGTAATAGTAGTTAGGATGAAATCAAATTGCACAACCAAAAATCTTCTGAAGACATTTCCTCAGCATTGCTTATCACATCTTTCCTGTGTTCACAGAAATCGCTCTTACAGATCAACACGACAGTGTTTGCACAAAGCATTCAGATGCATTCAACTCACCTCGAGTCCCTCAGAACTGACACGACTTCTTTCTGTGAAGTATATAAAATAATAATAAAAAAACGATTTAAAAACTATAGCTGTGTCACAGAAATGGGTTTGGAAAAACTGCATTCTATGACCGCCAATGAAAATTAGGGGTCAATCCAGCCACAAGCCTCCTGATGCTGCTGTCACTGTACCACAAAATACCTGGAAATGACACTTATTCCATCATATGCTGTTATCGCAGCTGATGGTTCAGAGTTAACATCAGAAGCATGAACATTAACACGTAGTTTTAAGACGTGTTAAGACGTCCGAACGGCTTAACATGTAAATAATGTACGTGTTAACACGGATGTCAAAGTAGGCGTTAAGTCCCAAATGTCCTTCCATAAAAAGTAATGTATCACGTCGATTTGAATATGCAGTGACATCTGACGTCGAACTGACGTCGTGAAATCAAATGTAATATTACTCCAGTTTTCCTGTTAAGTAACGTACCGTGAAGTACTCCTGAAGTAGCGATTCATTTTCCACATCAGCCGGTTTAAATCGTAATACATTTACATCGATTTTTAACCGATTTGCGATTCATCGTTACATGCCTATAAAATACTATAGATATGTTCATAATGCAGTACAAAGTATCCTTAATTCTTATACCTACCATTATAATGAATTATGAAGGTACTTATAGTGCATTATAGATAAGAGTTTCAATGGAACTTGTGAAGTATTAAATAACTATAATAGAGAGCAGCTGCCAGGCTGTTGATATGTCAATGTGTAGATTCCTATAAACATGTCATTCTTAGAAAGTGTTTCCGAGGTATTTTTTCAATCCAAAATAATATATATATATATATCTTCATTTAATTCAGTGTCCAATGTTAATAATACAACATTTCTTTTCTGATAGGAACAATTAATGTACGCAGCCAACATGCTGTGACTACAATAATTGTTGCTTGAGGTTACTTAATAACCCAGTACAAGTATACTGCCATGATAGTCTGGGATAGACAAAGGTAATTTTAAAAAATGGATTTATTTTCATACATTCTTTCCATCTACATAGGCTGACTTATCCAGTACCAGGAAGATACAAGTTTACAGTTGAATCTATTTACTTAACAATGTATGCAATGTAAAAACACGTTAATGATATACAGGTCTCAAGAAGTTGCATCTGAACTAAGGGATTAAATCTTAAATAAGCATAAACTGCAAAAAAAAAAAAAAAAAAAAAAGTTTTAAAATACATTGCATGCAACCATCACACAAACAAATCAGCCTATAATAGTTCTTATATTTAGAACATTCAACAAAAAACAAAATAAATAAAATACAACAACTGCCCATCTAAACAAGCTTTGTGTTCAGCACTGCTGACCAGAAAATTAATTCGGTAAACTATTTACCAAATTAGACATTAAATAACATCAATAACAACATCAACAACAAGCATAATATTTACACAAATGCATTCAAGGTTTTTAAAAGAGGTGGATGGTTCAATGTTCATTTGATGTTTTCAATATGAACTTGCAGTCAAGGCTTCACATTTGTTCGAAACGACATTAAGATGATCATAAACATTATGCTTAAATCTAAAAAATGGAAAAACGCCACATTTTACTCTCTAGTAGTTACCTTTATTTCAAAGTGCGGTACAAAAAAATGATTTACATAAGGTCCCTCAAAATGCAAAACATAAAAAACAACAAAGATGACATCATCAGACAGCTTAAGGTAAAACTGCTGCTCCTCATTGCTTAGAAAAAATTAAATTAAATTTTAAAAAATTAAAAACGTTTCCTGAAGGCATCAATGTGAAACACTGTTCCTACATCATCATCAAATCCAGTGACCCACAGAAACTCGTCCATGGTCAAAAGGTGTCTCCTGATTTCTGAATGAGTTGCAACCAAAACTTCTTTTGTTGGTCATCTTGTCTTGGCATTGGGAGTCAGTGCAGCCTTTTGTCCCACAGGCACAGCCTGTTAAACATCATTTTTACTATGCTCAGTTTTCACCAGAAACAGATACAAGAACACATTTAAGCAACACTTTACTATTTACTACTGCGTTACTTCTGCCCCCTCAAGTAAAGTGTTACTTACTTATGTATCTTGTCTAATTTCAGATTGTTTCAGATTAAGCTATCAAATTAGCACTTACTTGATGGTGGTTCTGTGGAGTTGCGGATCCTGCAGGTTTTACTGGGGGCACTGGTGGCTTTCTGACCTGTAAATATACAATCACAAATGTTACTTGCCATTTTACATACCTGAAATTAAATCTAGGAATTAAAATGACTCACCGGATTTACATTCAGTGGTGGTAATGGCCTTTCTGGGGGTGGAGGCTTAACCTGTGGCTAAAATGAAGAGATTTAATTTAAGACGTGAAACAAAATATCTGTTTATATTATTATCTTCATAGTGTTATTTTCTTAGTATCATCAGTAAGGAATAGTTAGGAATAAATATCCAAAATTGATACATTTTTAATATAGTAATATAATCTACAGGTATTTATGTATTTACTTGTGGATATGTTGCATTGTTTGGGGAAGCTGGAGATGGGATGGAGATGTTTTGGTTTATTGGCTGAAAAATGAAATTGGAGTAAATAATCGGCTGAAAATTAATGTTACTATAAAGCAAATGCCCCACAACCCTTTGTGTGATATGTAGTTGGAAGATCAACAGGTATAGAGTAACTGACGATGTCTACTTGACTTATAGTGGTAGTAAATTAATTGCTGGGACCACTTATCAATTTATCGATAATTATCAATAAAAATGGGAATCTGGTAAGTAATTGTTATTTTCGAAAAGTCAAAGCCGTTATTTACTGCAACTTCAGTCCTGGCATGACTGAATAGGCAACCCTGCATTGTGAATGCTGGCGGGACATTTATTGCGTACTGACTACAAAATCTACTCAAGTGTAAAAGTATTTTGACAATTCTGGGCATCTGGAAAAAGCAACTTCTCTTTTTAGGCAGTACAACCAACATAATGGATCACAGGAGAACAGCACCCTTCTCTTCCTGAGAGCAAAGCTAGAATCGTCAGTGTCATGGACAACAATAGCTGGCATCTTATTCTGCGAGACTAACCTACAATGAGCTGAAGACATGACAGACAAGATTGTTGATGTTGTGGTGCATGATTTGCCTATTAACTGTCAAGAGAGAGTCACTCAATAAAAATGTTCCTCAGGCTATCAGCCACCATCTGTGTAGAAGGTGCTGAAATTACTGAGTGAAAGTCATATGACAGGAAAACAAGATATGTGATATGTGGACAAGTCTATGCCAAGAAGCATATCTGTTTCCTGCCACCACAAAACATCTGGCGGGGAGTCAAAACCAGGTAAACCAGAAATTTCCATGGATGTAGCGGGTTTTCTTTTATTGTTGCGTTTGTTATCAGTCCAGCCATAAGTAAATTAGCACCGCAGACTGGCTAGAGGTCTTTGTTAATGAGTTTTTCATTAGTTGTACAAGAAAATGTACTAAGTACAGACCCTATTAACACAGGTAAGGTGATAATAAATGTGAATCCAATACAGACTGTGATATAGGAAATTAAGGAATTTCCCCACGGGGATCAATAAAGTTGTGATTATCTTTAAATGTTATGTTGCTATAAGAGTCTGGGTACATAAAAGCCGTACTGATAATAAACATTCCACAGTCATATATTATGCCAGAGTTGCAGTAAAACGAATCGTTTTACCTTGGGGGGGGAGTGGCTAGAAGAAACAGTGACAACCAATGGAGTGCAGGTTTGGGTGACTGAGGATTCCACAAAGATTGGCTGACTGATTTGGTGAATCCTGTCCCTAGAACTGCCATTCACAACGCCTTTGTGAAATAGTGGGTTTGTCAGACTCGAGGCGCTGGGCACTTTGCTGCAAAACATTTATGGGGGAAAAAAGAAATTCAACTGTCAGTTTTGAACTTTAAATTTAAGACATGAAAAAGAATACAAACACAAATTACCGAATACAACAATTTTATGATCTACCCAATCAAGTAACTGACCCATAAAAGAAACTTTGTGAAAAGTTGCTTACTTTTTAGAGGGGAATTTCACTTTATTTGTCTTTTTGTACCACAAAAATCCTCCAATAACAAGCATAAGAGGTATAAGAATTCCCAGAGTTACAGACACCCCGATAGCCACGGCGCTCCCTGCAAAAGACAGCAGCAGACAGGTCATACACCAACCCATGTAACCGGACTTACTTTTAGCCTTTTAGACTACTTTTAATTGATCTAATAACTGTGTGTTTTAAGGTAAAATTGTGAAATCCTTCTATTACATATATAGCCAAAAGATAAATTGTGATGCCTCAGTTACCAGTAGCAAACGCAACGAACCCTGCATTGTAACGGCTGACCTTGAGTGAGCTCAGAAAACTTGACATCACAGTAGGGCGGAGCCCAGCCGGGATCACAGTGACACTGTCCTTCATGATTACACACCTAACAGACAGACAATGCAGTAAGTATAACCTCAGAAAAACAAACAAACAAAACAGACAAATCAGGTTGTTATGAAGGAGAACTTCATTTAGTGCAAAGCTCACCCCATGGCCATTGCATTTTGCTGCACAGTCGTCTCCGTACACTTTAATGTCTTGACACGCATTATTATAACATACCTATAGACAGATTATGAACAGAAAAACTTTTTACTATACTGTTCAACACATGAAACGAAAGCTACCTGGCATGGTCAATAGCATCCTACAATAAGTGTCAACAAAAAAAACACCTTCGTACCTTCTTGTCTCCACATTTTGTACCTGTGGGTACCATACCAATATCACTTGATTCAGTTTCTGGTAAAGCGACATGGCAAGGTATCCCATTCAAATTCAAGTTTAGCCTTTTCTGAGTTATAGGATTATTTCTGCTAGTGCAAAAGATTGTGCCACACTTCACATCCCTGGAAAAACAGTGGTTAGTGTAAGTATCCACATTGAAGCAACTCTTTAAACTTCACTATTCTGAATAGAAAAACATTAGATAATCCAGATCACAAACTTAATCTGCAATTGAAAAGCACTTAAACTACTTAAATGAAAACAAACTCACATTGTAAGGTATATTTATTTGGGTTACATTAGTACACATGCACACTTACTCTTTCGAACAGCCGAGGTAGCGATCTTTAGTGTTTCGACAATATGCATAATATAAACCAGCTGTATTTTCTTCAAAGCACAGATCATTGCCAACTTGTGCATCTGAAGGAATACAACAATGCTATTAAAACAATGTCATGTAAACACATCACAGGGCAGGGAACAACACAGGATGGGGTACCGGAACAACACAGGATGGGGAACCGACACATCACAGAGCAGGGAACAACACAGGATGGGGAACCGACACATCACAGGGCAGGGAACAACACAGGATGGGGTACCGGAACAACACAGGATGGGGTACTGACACATCACAGGGCAGGGAACAACACAGGATGGGGTACTGACACATCACAGGGCAGGGAACAACACAGGATGGGGTACCGGAACAACACAGGATGGGGTACTGACACATCACAGGG
>JAABNX020000047.1:7278918-7299868 GCA_015163995.2 Mormyrus lacerda | reverse complement strand
TGACTGCAGATGCAGTGGTGACACGCCACAAGCCACAGGGACAGTATGATGCACATATGACTGCAATGCACCTGCTGCACTGTTGAGCTGGCAGTGACAGTTCCGAGCTTCTTGCGCAGCTCCTCCAGTTCCTGCATGGACATCTTAGTAGAGGTTGAAGGTATGGTGAAATTTGTGCTACTGCTGGCTGTGGTATTGGAGGAGGCCTCCGATCTCTCCTTCGCATTTTGCTGCAGGCAATGCAGGGTCTGGGAAACATATAGGCGATGTAATCATGTAGATATGTCTGGGTAGATTAACCGTTTGATGCCATGTAAATAATAGTGGTGTCAAAAATGACTGATGCAACAGCATGTTATTTTCCCAAAAATACAGCTGTTACCTCTTTATCCTCTGTGAGTTTTGACAACAAGTAAACAAGGGGATCAAGGTTGCGGACATTCTTTGACTTCATTTCCTCATACTTCCTCAAGAAGTCATCTGGGGATTTTGAAAACTCTGCAATTTTCACCTGTTTAATATAAAAGATAGTGGGGTGGGAGTTCTGTAGTTCTTCAGAATGAAGGCCATACACGTGCTGATGCCCTTACCTTCGCGCTGTGCGCCGACACCGTGGTGGTAACATAAGGAGTCCTGTTTTTCTGCAGTAAGTCGATGTAGACTTCTGCTCCGTCGCCTCCTCGTACGTGGAGCAAACTGAGCAGCTCGTTGACATCATGATGTATTCGGAACTCACTCATTTTCTTCAAATGGATAAAATAAGATGGGGGGCATTGTTAAGCCGCTGGGTATTCAACAACGGACAAAACTGAAAGCCAAACGGACTCGAAAACCGGGAATCAGCGGTAGCATTTGGCTGACATTTCAATAGCTGGGTAACTGCAGACAACTAGCCATGGTCCGCTATAACGCATACAGCCAATGTTAGAAGACAATCTTGCTGATTTAAACAGTGTATAAAACTTTATGTACTACATGATAGATGTGTGCCAACACTATTAATGCAAACAGATAATTAAATATATTAAAAACGATATGTCGTGATGACCTGATTAAAATTACTAACAAATAATGAGCAATTCTCCTAAAACTAGACTGCCCAGACATAAATCATTAAATAAACGTGATACATTTATATAAACAATAGTAGAGATGCTTACATTTCCAATGCAAAGACCAGTAACGTTACCACTCAGCCAGCAAAGCACATCCCACCGCCAGCTCTTGAGCGCGAACGCTAAACAAAACACGTGGTGCAGACGCTATCCCATTCCGCCGACAACATGCTGCGCCTTTCAAAGGTTCCGGTTATCAATATTACGGTTTTTCTTGGTTTGGACAAATTCTCAAATGAATATGGTACTCATATCCACATATGTAAACGTGCACATCCTTAAGTCAGTTTCTCACAGCACGATGTCATTTTTCATTGGTTCCTTTATGCCCAAATTACTTAGTTTTAGTTTTTGTAAAATTAGGTATATTCACTTTGAATTAGCCCCAAAATCAGTTGTATTAGTCATGACGCCAAAATGAACTATATTCTTCTCGTTTGTTTACATCAACCCTGTAAAACGTTTAAACAATAATGCACGGAGTAAGTCGTCACATGCAAAAATGTTAATACAGTTGTATGAAAGGTTCCTTCAATGGTGAAGTATAAGGGAAACATTTACAAAACATATGTTATATTACATGATAAAATTAGAAAGTGCTCGTTACCAGCCACACAACCATGTCTCTTTATTTTTTGCAAGGACGCTGCCCGTGATGACATCCCAGCAAAAAGATCCCCCCTCCCCAATCTATTGCAAGGGAGAATATTAAATGTGATGTCGGACAAAATGCGACAAGACCAGTAGGAGCGACTGAACAACCCATGATGTAAAACCGATCTTCTTCTTTCCAACATAACTACTGAAAACACTGGGTTCATTCTTTCTGTAACATATGACCTTTTATTCAAAGCTTCGAGATATAGAGAAATGATAGTAAAGTAAACTGAGCAACAATTGGTTACTTTTATTTCTTAAAATACTCCCATCGCATATTTTCACGTTGACATCATGACTAAACATTTTGACTGGCATTCCTCTAGGCAGAGATACAGAGATTTCACATTTTAGTGGCATTAACTGAATCACTAACAAGAAAATTACATTCTGAAACTTGAATGAAAGGTTTTGAATGAATTTCTTCATTTTGCTGGTTATTCAAATTATTGTGCTACAGTGTTTTGAGAAATGCACAAGCAGTTCACAGAATCTATATGCATATGCGTATGTGAGAATTAGGTTTATATTACATTGTGGGGACCAAATGTCCCCCCAGATGTAATAAAAGCCTGTTTTTTTTTAACAATCTGGG
Source organism: Mormyrus lacerda (assembly GCA_015163995.2). Taxonomy (NCBI): domain Eukaryota; kingdom Metazoa; phylum Chordata; class Actinopteri; order Osteoglossiformes; family Mormyridae; genus Mormyrus; species Mormyrus lacerda. Next base: position 7,297,501 of record JAABNX020000047.1, on the reverse strand, counting down.
GACTATTTTTCAGGTTCCCACAAAGATCTGTGACTGCAATCAAAAAAGTAAAAATGACAAAAGTCTCGTATTTTGTTTGGTTGCTTATGATTAAGGTTAGGGCTGGATGGGGGTTAAGGTCATCATGATGTGATTAGAGTTTTGCCAGTAGAAATGAATGGAGAGTCCCCACAAAGATATGATTACAAACTTGTGTTTGTGTGTGTGTATGTGTGTGTACAGACATGTGCGTGCGTTTGCATATTTCTTTTTCTTATGCTACCATCTGCTGTTTGAATTTGGCAACTGCTTTTTCAAGCGCCACTACAGAACAAGGACAATGTGTTATTCGTTGCAGCTATTCTTAAGTATGGGTATATTACCGATCAGTAATAATAATAATAATAATAATAATAATAATAATAATAATAATAATAATAATAATACAAAAATCCTCAATGTTTTAGATTATTCGAGTAGATTGTAGAATGAGTAATTTAGTTTTGATATGAATATGATAGTTTACAATTCTTGACAACACACTCAAAAACCTCAGCTGTTATCCCATCTTTGTATACATTTAAAAACCAGTACTAAGAATTTAAAATTCTGTAGATAATGCTAAATTCTGCAGACAATGTATGTTTGTAGAATAATTCATATCAGCGTCAGGACTTTGTGTAAACTTGCAGCAGTAATCCACCACCTATTTAGTCGACAGACCGTGGGAAGGACTTTCTGTGTTTTAAAAGAAGAAAATGGGGAAAAAAGCATTAGGAGGGACTTACAAGAGTGAAGTATAAGTAGTAATAGAGATTTCTGAAGTGGCAGCTCCCCTAGTCTCGTGAGCCAGAAATGAAATGCTATTTTGGCCAGTTGCTGGAATGAGGTTGCCAAGAAAGGAGGGACATAAACCGTGAGGATCTGGCCCTGCCAAAAGCCACACTGCAGCTACAAGTGAATATTTATGGTCCTGTGTTTGCTAGAATTCCATCTAAAGCCATCTTATTTCATGCTGCTGGCTGACATCTCGTGTCACTTTAAACTGCACTGCAATAGATTATCCATAATCAATTTTTATTGAAAAATTTAACATAACGCTATCTTGAAGTTGATCATGAGCTCAACTATATTCATTTAGAATAAAATACAAAAGCAAGTTTACTTAAATACTCCAGGCGTGAATAATAATACTAACGCTTAATGACCATTACAGATCCATCCATCCGTCCGTCTGTCCATCCGTTCATCCATTCATCCGTCCACCCATTCGTCCTTTGTTTGCAACCACTTTTCCTATTCAGGGTTGCGGGCCATTGTAGAATATCAAATACAAATATATTGTACTGTTACACTTTTAAAAATCAAGTTTAATAAAGACCACTTTTAAAATGTAAACATTTTCACCATGAAAAGTTGTAGGGAGAACAAATAAACCAAAACATTAGAACTATTTCTTACTAATTAAGATTTTAATGATTGTTATCATTTACTTTTTGTTTTAATTTAGCATTTTTTGATAATATAATTATGTGCATATGTGTATCTACTTCCAAGAGTTAAATTTGTAAAAAAATGAAATTTACAATCAGTTTATTTAACCAAAAAGTTAACTGTTTGTTTGCATGCGATTTTTGACACTAGGACATGCCTTAAGTTAATGCTTGATATTCCAGTAGTGCTTCTTGCTATTTCCTATATTGTGGTCCAAAGGTTTACTGAACAACTACACCAAAACTTCTTTAAATGGGCAGACATATATAAGAAAATAAAGGGTATTGTGTCTAATGTATAACTTATGCATTTATATAGGCTACAATATACTGTCAGAAAAAAAGTACAGCCTGGTACAGATTTGCTCCTCGAGGTACGAACAACATTAATATACCATCAATGGTACAAAAATGTTCCAAAGAGTCAATTTCTGTACCTTAAAAGATACATTTGCGTACAATTGTCAGACCCTTGAGGGTACAGCCCCGGTGACAAGTAATTGTGCTCTCAAAGGTACAAACTGCTCTTTTTTTCTGTACATGTTTATGAGCAACGCAATGATACAGTGACAAACCACCCGTGGTGGCCCGTGATAAACTGCCGATACATTCAGTGCAAGAAAAGTTGAATTTTCTGAACCATAATGTCTGTATGCTTTGTCTCACAAACACATGTATAACGCATAGAAAATATTACCCCGAAGTAGGCCTATATTGTGATGTTTTAATTCCAAATGACATTTCAGACTCCCATTTCATGGGAGAAATCTTTTTTATATACACACTGTAATTCTTAAAGAACAAAAACGACCGCATAGTATGTCCACTATGTACATTTAAATGCTTTATTTATTTTACACAAGGTTTATCTGTACAAATTAACATATATACACAAACACATATGAAACACATTCTATAAATATGAACAATCAGTCTTGATTCTGAAACAGACAACAGCCAAGGTCAGGCCTATTGTTTACAGTAATACAGTGAATTACATTTTGCAAAAACCCAGGGCTGCCTAGTGATTCCTCAAGGAAAATGAATGTGCAATTAGTCAGTAACGAATCTTTAAATGTAAAATTTAGGCCAATTACTTAGATTTGTCATCTGTGTTCTCGTCGGCCCTCTGAACTTGATGGCCCGCATTACACACGTCTCATTCCCTTGCTGTCATCTTTGCCTTGAATTTCAGCGCCAGTCAAACTACTTAATCGTAAATATGTATCAAAATACTTCGAAATAGTACAACACTGTACATTTTAAAAAACAAGCAAATAGACGTTAATGCACTAACTGCATAGCAGTGTCTGCAAAGACTTTCAAGCATTAAAAAATGACAAGTGCGACTACGGCTGTATTCGTCATAAAACGGTAGTGTTCAAAAATGATACATATTAAATAATGTAAGCACTTCCCCTGCAAAGTACATCTTCAAACGATTTGCCTCTTTAGACTCCAAAAATATAATTTTATCTCTATGTTACAGTTTTTGCTTAGGCAGAAAACGTATTTAGAAGGCAATTCAGTTTACAACTTTCCGTTGTCTTCACCGTAGATTCACTCAAATGCCCTTCGTTTGCTGGTGAAACATACAATAAAAGAATAAACTGCGTTCAGATGCATACCTAATTGGCTTTGGTTCTCAGTCTAAGGATATCGAAACATTATACAAGCTATAATTCTCAGTCAGAATTAAGTTCATGTCATTCACGAGGTGCGTTCATATAGGCTATTCAAAGTTCAAAGTTTAACGTGATCTTAGACGCGTCTTCACTTAGGTAGGTATTACTGTAACCTATATGTTAGAATTTTATATTTTCCTAGATTTTATCAAAAACTACTTTGTCCAAAACTGTATATATTATGTTACAGAGGAATTACTTTAACCAAAAAATAAAAAAGCAAAAATAGAAAGAATGTGAGCAGTCCGTAAGGTTATATGTAAATACCCCCTGCAATTTTACACACGAAAAGACAATTTCCTTGTTCCAAGTTAAAGAACACGTTTATATTCGTTGAAATTATATACTGTATAAAAACTCTATGCATATGAACTCATAAATGGTTTGTAACGTTCCTACATTCTTTAGAAAAAAAATAGAATTTAGATGTTGACTGTTTTACGAGTCACACTGTGTTTTACGCACACCGTAACATGAGCTCATAAACATGACTGTACAAACTTTACGTATTTATATGAGGTTTGACTTGTTTAAGACAGATAATACATTCCATAAGTCACTGGTCCACCAAAAAGTCCGGGAACGGGCAAGGAAGGTCTTGGATATGAATTAGAAGGTCCGTAAACTGATGGAGATCCTACGTGAGCACCAAGAGGGAAGGGAAAGGCAAACGCTGGTACAAGGGGCTTTGTTGCGAGTTTAAACTTTTCCAGTTCGGCCTCCTGGAGTCTCTTGGCTTTAGCCCTCCTGTTCTGGAACCAGATTTTGACCTGTGTCTCCGTTAGATTAAGTGAATTGGAGAATTCTGCTCTTTCTGCTATGGAAAGGTACTGTTTCTGGCGAAACTTTCTCTCCAAAGAAAGCAACTGTGATGTGGTAAAAGGCGTACGAGGTTTTCTGTTGTTCTTGTGTTTCCTGAGGGGGCACGGAGATGGACTGGAATGTCCTGTTTAATAAAAACAAGAAACCTGTTATTGCGCAAAGTCAAATTCAAATCATTGTCATTGCTTTCTCTAATACAAAGATTCGGGTATCCATTCCAAATATTAAAAATGTCACTATATGCCCTGATATTACACTATGGAACTATGCCTTTTATCGCTAAAGGACTTGAAAGATGAATGTGTGTATTATCATTGCTATATATCAGTTAACATGAGGGCCTGAATATTGCCCTTTACAGTCCCAGGGGAACGCTGTTGATACTATCGATGAAAACTTAACAAAACATTACCTCGAGGTACAGTGTGTCAGAAAATTATATCGTAAGTGAAAGTTGTGTTCTTCCTGTCACATATTCACACAACCTTTTCAATCTTAATAAGTCTTAAGTTCCCTTAAATCCGTTATTGAAAGGCAGCAGGAAAGTTATTGCTGTTTACTATAGCTTGCAGTTTACTAGCATCATTAAAAATCAGCGAAGTATTTACTCGAACAATTTTACCAAAACTTAAAAAGACAAGGAACTAAACATCATCATCCTCTTCATCATCATCGTCATCATAATCATCAACAACAACAATGGCAACAACGAAAACAAAATTCTGATAAAACGCGACGATTAAAACGACTATTACATTCTTATATGCCAATCGCCGTAATTATTTCATATTTCAAAAAATGTGCAAAACTACCCAGCAAAATCTAGGCTATACTTCAGCGCTAATGACAGGGCAAACTGAACTTACTAGGAGAAGCGGGATAAGACGAAGTCTCGATCCAGGGTCTCTGATCCTTTTCGTTAACTTCTTCATTTTCGTTTCTGGTGCAGTCCGACAAACTTGCAAAACCGTCCACAGATATGTTACTCCCTGTATATATTGTCCTCGGAAGGTTTTGTTTCGCTGGTTCTGCGCCAGGCTTAGATACACCCAAATCTGCGTCAAAGGAAGAATATTGCGCTCTGCAGGTCGTTCTGTGAGAAATAAGCGATTCCACACTAAAAGGAAGGCTAAAGGTTTTGCTTTTACATCCTTTGGAAAACTTGTCTTTTGGTTTTATGTCTTCCTTCTCAGAATTTCCTTTCTCTTGGAGATTTAGCTCTTGGGATGGAGACCCCTGAACAGGATTCATATTACAGGAGTATGGGGCCATACAACTCTAATTGAACTGACAGTCCTGAACTGCGCCCGTGTTTCCTCTACTTCTCGGAACAGCGGTTAGCAAGATTCTTTGCATCTGGTTTAGTTTCAGCTTTTAAAGCGCCGCAGTGCCTGTTATCTCGCCGCCTTCCAATCAGCTGGGTCACTTTGGCTGATGACGTTGCCGGAGTTTCATTTGATTGGCTAATTATCGTCTCAAACACATCAAGGGAGATACGGAAAAAAGAGCAGTAATCTTAGACGGCTTGCTGAAGATGTTTGTTGATAGCTCGGGGGCTGAAGTCGTATAGGAACATAGTCTCTAGACCAGTTTTAGAATAATTAACCAGTAGGGCAGACCCGTTTTTCTCATTAGTTGAACCCACACAGTGATTTACAGTAAAAACATCACTTGAGGGTTTTCATTAAAAAGACAGTCGTCTGATTAACAACCATTGCCTATTTCAATTCAGTGTTTAGATTCCATATCGATATATACTAGTTTTAAAACTAATACAGCAAACAAAAAAGTTGGCTAAACAAACATGTAAGGTATAAATCTACACCAATTTAAATGACACTAGTTAAAGTAATCAGTCATTAACTCGTAAATGGGATTTAACTGCCAATGACAGTCTATCACACAATATTACAGCCATTTAAGGCTTTTCTTGGTCCTTATAATGGCACTGCTAAGTGAAAAGCAACAGGCAATTGCTCACTAAAAGCTTTAAGTACACCAGACAAGTTATGGTTTGGACGGCGCCAGTGTCGGCAGGATGAAAAAGGAAGGTACCCCGAGGCAAAAATCCAAATAAGCAATTGTCTTAACAAACAAAACAACAACCAAATGAAGACAGACCGACATTTTTCATTGACGTGGAATATCAAATAAAGTTACCAACTATTTTCAATTTTTCTTTTTTTTATTTTAAAATATATATAGAATGTTAGTGCATGTCAGCTGATGCATGAACATGCAACTTGATTTTTTTTTTCTTGTTTGCTCCGTGTTTAAGAAAACACTACACCCCGCTGCGGGGAGGTTGACTAGTCGTTCCAGTGTTACGTAACTGTAGTCTGTTGAAAAGCATTTTTATATTTTATCCTCAGAAAACGGATCTATACACAGCAAGGCGGGATGCTGCAGACTTTCCCTCCGTACCGCGACGGTAGGCGAATGCGCAACATCAAAAGAAAATCCAGCCATAGGCCTATTCTCACAGTAAGAGACCATTACCATCAACGCCAAAACGATGCTAACACACGCCTCGCCTTAATATTACGCTTTTTATAATTTAGAAAAGTTGTCATGTTATGAATTAATTCAGATTAATCAATGGCAACTAAAGCGTGAGGCACTGAGATAGATATTTCGCAGAATTGAAAAAGTGCACTCAAATATTTTAAAGCTCATTTTTACATCATTTAAATTAATTGAGATATGATTATATATCCTCCTGGACGATGTTGTCTGTTATTTACTAATGACGGGGGTGTACAGGAAAGTAAGTTACCGGACAGCTAAATACCATAGTTTACTTTAAACAACAAATACTATAAACATTATACACTACACTATATTATAGAAAGTCTGATGAACGATAATAAGTACCGCATTATGGAAGATTAATATATCATATAAATACAGGCTACGCAATAAATAAAAAAAAAATGATAACGGGCAATTTTCGTTTGGGTCGAACGATAATTGTGTATTCCGGAATTTAAGCTACAGCTTTTAATATATATATATATATATATATATTAATTTCCCGTTCCTATTTTTAAATCGTGCTCCACTAAAAGGCTGGCATGACTTCTTCTTAGGACGTTGCTTCTGTAACTTCCACAGTCTGATGGCCAGTTATGCTTTACCGGTTTCTTAATATAAGTAAAGGGCAACCACAAAAAACCGAGTAATATGTAGTTTGTTAAAAAAAAAAACAAAAAAAAAAACACATCATATGTAGTTTCATCGAAGGACAATTTGTAATTTAACAATTAAACAATGTATTCTCTCATATTCTCATTTTCTAATAAAGTATGCATTGTAGGCTATATTGCCTTTAATATTGCAAAAGAAATAGCAAAAGAAAGAAAAATGGTGCAGTCGGAAAGTTAAGAACTTTACAATTCGCGCTTCCGTGGATTCCTGTTGCGCTCTCAACTCAGAATGAAGCCTGACATTCAGCAACTGGCTTTGTTGTAAAAAGACAGCACAGGCTGAGGCATCTATAACACAGGAGGAGTGTCATTATATACTGCACAGTAAAACAACACAAACAACACGTCTTTATGCTTTTATTTGCCCTTACATAACTTTGATATAGCTAGTATACAGGATTGTAATACAAGCAACAGCCTTTTGTAAGTGCATTCAAGAATTCAACAACGATGTCGTTAAATGCGGTTAAATGACTGTTTCATTAAACGCAATTTAATGTGGCGTTATCTGTTAAAAATGCAAGTTCTCAATGATTTTCTCGTGATGTCGCCACAATATATTAAACAAAAATTCAATAGCGGCCATTTAAATAATAATCTATGGTATTCCCAATAAATACACATAATCTATGGTTAGATTAAATTTCCGTTTGAAAAGTTTTTCTACTAATGAGTTCTTTTTTTGTTGTGGATATATGCACGGTCGAACAGAAGGAAAATATAATTTTGCTTTAATAATATGAGTAGATTAAACCGAAACGTATTTTTGTCTTCAGCATAAGTAGTAATTCCTAAGAGTGTTTTGGTTTTAATCTTTAGATTTTTACAGTGAGTGGAAAAAAATAATTGAATGCACCTTTTTCAAGTTTCCTCTTCCCTTTTCGCTAAATTATACGATGTTTTTTTTTTTAGGCTATCAGCGCATTTTTAACTAAAGATACAGACGCCTGTAATGTCATCAGTTTAATTAGCTCGCAACTGAATGTACACATATAAAATATACATCGTATATCACTATAAAAAGATCTTGGTTATTCATCAGAACACTTTTCACTCTGAAAAATGTTTCTTGTAAATTCATTTTTTTGGGAGCGAAATTGATAGAATATTATTTTATAATGGGGGTTATTAAATATTGATATGTATTTTCAAACAAATTAAATATTAACAATCTAATATCAAGACAAACTGCCAGTCATTCATGACGATGCTATGGAATTCAACAGGGATGTTTAGAGGTCATAGTGATGTCCAGGGCCCGTCCGCATGCTTAGTGATGAGACGTAGTCAATCATTCAAAGCAGGCTGCGTGCTTTTGTGGAGGTTGTGGTTTTATAATGATCCCTGAGTTTATCAGTACGTCAATGTAGTTTCATAATGCACCCCCCCAAAAGAAACCACGAATTGAACTGCAAGTTATCAAGCCACCATTTTCATAATGAGAAGAGGCACCTTATTCACTGCACTTGTTTCCCGTCGTTCATTTGTATCAGCTTGTAGCCATAATTGTAGCGTTGTATCACATAGCAGGTTTCTCATTTGCAGACATTTTTTTCCAGCATTCATGCAATGCTCTTTTTGTGAACATATTTTACTAATTCAGTTGGCAGATGGACTTTAAGTATTGCATTGACAGTTTGTTCTCATAATGCAGTAAAACATTTTATAGTAACATGTCAAAGTCACCTAGTTTAGAGCCTCCAAATGCAGTAGCTACGTTGTATCAACCTTAACATTTTTGGATGGGTCCTTTTCTTCAATAACCAAGTTTCATTTTATAACTCCATATTTTCGTTTATGATTTGTTTTTTCGAGTGATACTATCGGGAGAACTGCAATATCCGCAAGCAGATGAAAAGAAAAATTCAATGGAACGTAACACCATTTTTAAGGAACATACTCATAAGGATCATGCATATAATGCTATGATCTGTTTGCGGAAACCCTCATATGTGAAATTTATATGAGACCATACCAGCGCCAATTCACAGCAAGATATATTGGATATGACAGCAGAAATATTTATGGGAAATATAAAAATCATCAAAAAATTGTTCTGAAAGCAGTTTACATGCCATTTTATTGACTTAATATTATTTTACAAGGGTATTGCACTCACAGGCTTGAGTTTTGAAATGTAGTCTGTTACTATGTTAAGTTTTATTTCCTTTACAGTGGAACGACCCCTTTTGCATGATTTCTCCACAGGCCATTGGCCCCCTTCTGTGGGGACCTGGCTGCTTCCAGGATGCTAGGCCAAGAAAGACCTTAGCTCTGCACAGTGGTAGTGAATCTCTGTGTGCATGAACCCTTCCGTTGGGGTGTTGGCATGGGAAATGTATGGATGGGTCTCCACAAGCAGTCAACCGCCTCTCAAACTGGGGACACATTATTCTGTTTAATTCTAGCATGAAAGAAAGGAACAGAAAAAAATCGGGATTAACCATCGAGGTGGAAATGCAGTAGGTCATTAATAATTACTCCCTCTGGAAGATCAGGTTGACCAAGTGAAACACATACAAAGCAAGGTCAATCTATCCGTTCTTCACATATAGAAATCAGGCATCATGTCATATAGCATGATGAAGTTTCTGCTTAGGCCTACACAGTTCATGGCAGATGACAGATAGATAGATAGATAGATAGATAGATAGATAGATAGATAGATAGATAGATAGATAGATAGATGGATGGATGCAACTTTATTGATCCCAAAGGAAATTTCAGGGTGTTACTACACCAAATAAATTCAAGAAAAATAAACCACAAATTAATACTCCTAGTTCCACAACTCTTTGTGTGAGGAAGTTAAAATGATATCAAATAGTTTTTTCCCACCATAAAATATTCTCGCTTGTATTTAAGTACTCCATGCTGTGTGTGCAGCATTCACATGCTATTCTCACCCAAAAAAAAATGTTTTTGAAGACCGTTTTGAAGTCATTTTGCAGTATTTGTGCTGCATTCAAATTAATATGTGAAGCACATTGTATCTATTTTTGTAATCTACATTGCATTTATTTAAATATATAAATACATAATGGTGGTTAAGAATGTGTAATAATATTTCCAAAGTAATGTTTTACAATATTACAATATGTTTCTTTTTCATGCCAAATACATCTAAGAAGTTGTTGTGCATTAGAAAAGCAGGTAAGTCCCATAAAGTAAGCAAATATGCTTCTCACAGAGTGTTATAACTGTTTTTTTTATTTAGTAAATTCAATCTGTAAATTAAAAAATAATTAAAAGGACATAAAAGAAAAAAAAAAAAAATTAAGCTTAATGACCGGATTATTAAATACTGTAAAAATGAATATGAACCGTCTTTGATTTGCATCAGTTTCCATAAGCAGTCTGGGAGAAAATATGAGTCCAAAGTTATGTCATTGTTGAGAGATCTGTGAATTGTTCTCTGCACCAAAGAATTCCACAGGACAGCGTTAGTACATCTGTCTGCAAGCAGGAACTGAAACATAGCTGGCTTGAGGGAGAGGACAATAACTCTGGCAAGCCTACATCAGGAAGGTGGATCAACCAAAATTTGGTGTTTCAATTGGCTTACTCCAAAAATGAACCCCACTGAAATCTAATAGCAGGACTTCATTTGGACAGGTCATCATTGTGAAGCCAACAGATGTTGCTAAGTTGTAGTAGCATGAAGGACTTTACAACACTGATCAATATCTACAGGAGGTGTCTGGTTGCAGTCATTGCTGATAAGCTGCTATAACCAATTACTGACTGTGCAATTAAGTTTATAGAAGAGGCATTATGCGTTACATAATTTAACAAATATCATCATTGCATGATACTGAAAAAAACATTTTGTTGTACCCATAATTCCAGTGTGAAAAATAAAGACCGTCACCGTCACCTTGCAAATCTAGTCTTTCCTTTGGGTGCCCAAGTTCCTTTCTGCTGTCCAAACACATGCAGCTAGGCTAAGTGGCGTCTCTATACTGCTCATAGCATGTGAGTGTGTGTGTGAGTGTGTGTGTGCCCTGTGGTATACAAGCATCCCGTCCAGAGGGATTCACAGTATTACGATCTGCGGTGACTGGGTCCCCTGCAACCCAGACCAGCACGAACAGTTGGAAGATAGATGGATGGATGGATCAGTAATGCAGCCCCGGTAATTCAGAGCAGGCAGATGCAGATTTAGTAGCTAGATATTAGATTTTGTTCAAGTATTCAATGTAACTGAATATGTAGCATTTTACAAGCAATCTTGCTACTATTAGCAGGACAAAAATATCTTTGATTCTGCTTCTCAGAATTGGAAAACAACGTATTTTGAGATCTTTGTTTGCATATCTTTTTAGATTCTAGAGTGCACCATAAAAATGAAATCTTAGCTCAGTGCTACGGCAAACATCCCATGTAGCAGCTAAACACAATGAAATCAAGTATTTATTTTGTGCAATTAGTTCTATTCTCTTTTGAATCCTACTTATGAAAAGCAGTCTGGTGATGCACAGAAAATAAAAGAATTGAAAAGATGCAGTCATAAGTAAATTTATGATAAATACATGCAGCATGCATGGAATAGTATTGATGAATCAAATTGATTGCCATCCCCTGATTTTGCTGTTGTTCATGGGAAACAGAAGAAAATGTAACTCTAAAAATCCGCTGAATCTGTTGTTTGAGGTTAAAAACAGATTTCCCCCTGTCGAGGTTTAAGGTAATTACAGACACTTACTTAAATACTTACACCTGAAAAGTACAAACAGAACCATAAGCAGGAACAGCCCTGGGGGTGAACCTCTTATTGAGCCAAATTTAAGGGGGATGGTTATAAATAAGTGTAACAACATGTAAAGCTTTTCCACACCAGTATTAATGATGTTTGATCCAATGAGATGTAATGATCTGTACAATCAATTTATCTGTGCAATTTCAAAATGATACCATGGCCAATAATATGATCTGTTTGGAGATGTGACAAAACCCACAAAGATTAATGTGACTGAATGATTGGCTGTTTGACTGCTGTGCTTTGTTATGTACAACTGAAGTCCTTTTGAAAGATGCCCAGTGCTTTTAGGCAAGAGGTGTAATTAATCTTTTGTGACATGGTGCTTCATCTCTAACATGCTGTCAGCGCAGTTCTAATTATAGGATTTTTTTTTCCACGTTGTTCTTTGTTGTGCTTCTGCAAATGTTCTGCAGTTTTACTTTGTTTACCCAAATCAATTGGATAATGCTGTGCGTTCATAGTGCTTGTCTTCCCTTTTTGGATCTACAGCTTAAATTCAAAACATTCATCAGTGGGACTATTACCATACTTTTACTATGACTATTTACTACTACTGCTACTACTACTACTTCTAGTAATAATAATACAACTACTACTACTATTACTAATCATAATAACACCACAACTCCCACAGATGTGTGAACTGCCTCTTATTGATGTTGCAGCCCCACATCTAGAGTGTCTTGATTCATTTAGACTTGTTACACTGACTGAATTGACTACATTAATTACATCGAAATCATGTACTTGTTTACTCGCTCCTTAATTCCTACATGCACAAATCTAATTAAACAGTGTCTGTTAATTAACAAGCCACCACTAAAAATGATATATTTATCTAATCCAAATATTGCACATGTGTGACCTAAATAATTTTCCATGATCTTTCTGAATTTCCAAAGTCCAGCGTCTCAACTAACAACTGCAAGGACATAACACTCGCCAAGCTACCGACTTGCTTAGATATAATGTTCCATGCATCTTTAACTGCTGATTTTTTACTTGTTTATAGCAAAATGTTATATAATGCATTATATAACAACATCACCTAAACAAGATAGCAGACAAATATTCGATGGATTTGGGAATTTTCTGTACAAGCACGATCAATCTGTTAGTACTGAATGGTGGATCTAGCAAATTGTCAATTGAGATCAAAGATTTGTCAGCACAGAGAAACTCTATTTCACTAATACAGTAGGTTAATAATAAAATATCTTGGTATTACATTTTATCGGCAACAAACCTTTGTCACTTTAGAGACATTTGAGATGTGTCATGCTGCAGAACGTAGCTTCAAAAGGTCTCCCTTGAACCATAACTCACGCTTAATTACTTGTTGTTATGACTGCGGCTATCTTGGACACCTGTGCCATGGTATGAATTATCTTGGTATTGCTGCATTGTTGACTGAATTCTCTGGCTCATGGTCTATCCTTGAGGGTTATTATGTCACTTAAACTAAATGAAAATGAAAGTTGCTACCTATTGTTTGCTTTCTCTTCTTCCACTCTAATAGAGTTCATAGACAATGAGCCTGATCCTGTCTACAGATTTGTGTGGGTGTGTCCCCCCCCCCCCCGGTGCACTGCCTGCAGCAACAGGATCACTAGACAATGGGTACCAAATTTTATTAGTACACTGTCAGACTGCTTTTTGGGAACATTCTTCTGAAAATGCACTGTAAGTCCATAATTGCAGCATAATTGATGCTCGTTATTGTGTGTTTATAATGCCAACCGATGCTTTTACATCAGTGAGTCCTGTGTTTCATGCTACTCAAAAATACAGGTGTGTATTGTGCTATAAGCATGTGTGGCTGTCAAAACAAGATAGAATTATTTTATACATTTTACACAAATAATATTTCTAAGCCTGTTCTGGAAAACTCTTTCACCGAGGTTCATTTGGTCTGTATAGTGGTATTAGTGACAGGATGGTGATATCTGCATACGGCTCATTCTGAATTACATGTAGGCATTGATGACAGCATTATGTAGTATTTATGATACTGAGCTAATATTAGCATGAGGTAAAATATAGCATATCCTTACATTGAATAAAGCCAGCAAGCTAAGGCATTTTCAACATTAAAGAAACATTTGCCCTAGGAACCTTGCCTCCACAACCACAACCATCCAGCAATACCTGTACTCTGAATTTATGCCGACATGTATCAAGGTTGACACTGGCTGCACAATGCAGAAAAAGCTGAATCTTCCAGTAACTTATTAAATAAAACACATTTCCAGAAATATAAACAACATGCAAACTCAGAGTAATGACGTCTCATTCAGAGCTGATATAGACACAGTAAGCAATCAACAAATTTGACAGAGCTTTTTGCAAAATGCTTTTTCCACCAGTCCTGCCATTGATGTAATTCTGTATCTGACGTTGTACTTCTCAAAGCTCATCAAGGCCTACTATTACAAGCAGGTGTTGGTTACTCCTGGTAAACAATGTCTATAAATGTGCTATAAAAGTACATATAACAATTTCATGCCATTTAATTGGACACAGGACAGTGAATGATGATCTGATCCTGGTGAATGGGCCAGTTGTTTGGACGGTGTGTAGATAATAAAAAACATCCTAAAATTGTTTTTAAAATAACTGCTAAAACAAATCCTACTGCTAGTAATCTGTCTGTTCTTTATCGGGAATTGGAAAGAAATAGCATTAAACCAAAAAAAAAAGGCCTTCAAAAACAGTTTGCTCTGGAAATGAACAAAATACTTGAGTAAAAACATAAATCAATGAATATAGGTTCTGGGGAGCAGGAACAAATTCTGGCTTCCTCACGTGACCATAATCTAATTATGAATGTCACCACATGTCCTGCAGTCTGAGTGGCTGAAATTCACAAAAGCCTATGGAACAGCATCAATTATTCTTTATAGATTAAACCAAATTTTTGACATGGCGAAGCCACTAACTGCTTCATATATTACTAGAAGGTTCCATAAATGGTTCTTTTTTATTTAATTGAGGAGGGAAACAAAAGCTTGCTGTATGGAAAAAAAGAATGATGCAAGTTAACATTGAAAAAATGTAAAATGCATTTGTTTTTGCCGCAGCTGATATGTATCTGTAAATAAACAAAATACAATAATGGGTAATTGCTTATGAATGAAACATGAAAGGCCACGTCTCAAAAAGAAGAGTTACTGCAATTTTTTTGTATAAACAGGCCCAATTAACCAGCTCAAGCTGAAATGGAATCTCTTTAGACAGACAGCATTGTCAGACAGAGGGACGTTACTGTAAAATGTTTCTTCACCCTTCAGGGGTTTCAGGCTTGAGTCCAGCCCACCCTTGAATCTGTGAGGAATATACATGTCAACCTCTTTTCATGTGGATATTATTAAGGTCCCCTGGCTTCTTTTCTCAATGTAATGACATGCTGATCAGGTGAACGTTCGACTCAGATGTTATAGATTATGAGCGCGGGTACGTGCCCTGTCACCCGCTGACATGCCTTCCTTACCCTGTCTTACACCTTCTGCTTCCTGGGATGAGCTCAGGAAACTCCCCCGACCTTAAGTGAATGAAGGCATCATTGGAAATGGATACATTTATTGCGCGATTGTCTTTGTATGAATTGACCAGACTGTGGTGCCATCATGCAGTATACCAAATGAATGTGAATTGTTGCACATTTAATACAAGAACGATACCTATTAGTCAAAGTACACTCGTGAAAAAACTTAGTTTGATACTTCGAATGATAAATATTTAACTAAATAATGCTGGATGGCCCAGTCACAGTATTCATAGATATTAGAAACAATTGTAAGTTTGCAGCATGTAAATAGGTTTGTTTTGGCCGAACAAAGGAATGAATATGGGAGATCCTCTGGCTGAATTAGCACATATTATCGTTGTCATTTTCAAGAATTCGTTACCCCTGAATATTTCTTCCTTTAACATTCCTGTGATCCTTTATGATAGGTGATATTTTGTGAACGTGACAGTAAACATAAAAGAGAAATGAAGACCAGAAGGGACAAACAAGACAGCCATCCATGTCCATTCTTCTTATGCTGAGAAGAATAGAAAAAGAATAGAAAGATTTTTTTCTTCAAATTTATTCTCATATTGAAAAGAATAGAGAGGTTTGTGCCCAATACAAGGAAAAACACAAGGAACTATTTAGACAAGAAAGTTCATCAGAACATCAGAACAGAGCAAAGAATTTATTCCGAGCACCAGTGGTTCACATATTCTGAGGTTTCTAACAGAAATACACAACCGTTTTATTTCCCCACACTGCTCTAATCACCTTGGCACAATAAAATCATCAAAATGCCTGGTTTTACGAAGTACAGTAATACAAAATGCAGAGTGGCGGAAATAAGAGACACATAAATACTATCATTTAATAAATATTTCCTTCAAACCGCACAGTCACAGCTGATCGTGTGACAGGAGTGAAATAGTCCACGGATTCGCATCATTGTACTTCACACGAAAATGTCTGTTTATGCTGGTTTGAATCCTCCATAAAAAAAACGATGTATATGATCCCAGACTGACTGTGCTCAGCAGAAGGGAAGGCCTGAAATAAGCAGGCCGGACGGATTGTTTTTGAGATCACAATTTCAGACTCTTCCCATGGAATGCCTAAGAACGGGACGGATGTGTGTTGAAAGGGCCGCCGAATAAACAGGCGTTAAATTGTCTTTCAGAATGAGTGACATGGCTTTTGAAAGGTAGAGAGGACTCTGTCAGAGTTTGGGTAAAATCCTGTGACTAAAAAGATCTAATGCAACCACATAACGTTTTTTTTTTTTTTTTATTATTCTTGACCAAAGCTTGGTTTTCATCACACTTTTCTATACAGGCAGAGGGAGCTGGGAGGCTGAAGTGCTCTGTTGTGCCATTGCCTAATGAGCTGGAAAATACAATTGCACTTTTCTGACTGTGAAAATTGCTTTGAGGGCATCATAAATTAGCTGCTGGAAGATACTTAAACTAATGAGTCTTTGTGTGCTCAGCACATTGCCCCTGTGTCAGGGAGAGTCCCATTGAAGACACCGTGAGCGATGAAGCACCAACAATCGTGGTATTTGGGTGACTGCAGTCACTTTCAATGCTCTCACTTGTTTCAGTCTCAGTCTTGGGGCGCTGCAATTTGCATGGGTACTTTGAAGTAGGTTACAGCCATGCCCAGAAAGCTACTGTTTATTTATTTATTTTAATTTAGCGTCTAGCTAGCTTTCTATCCCTTTCTTTCTTGTTTTTGCATTGCATGTCCTAGAGTTTCATTTAATTTCTACCTTGAATGCGTGTTATGAGCAAAGCAGCACTAAAGCAGTGCTGTCCATGTGATTCCTAAGTAAGGAAAGCTACAGCTGTAACTCAGACGCAGATAAGTCCGCATAAATAACAGTTCCGTATAAGTATTGTTTTAGATCTATTTTCACTGGCAGTATTGTTGTCATTCCCCATATTTACACAGCGAATCCCTTTCACCGAGGCGTTCTTTTCTTCTCTAACTGGAAAATAAAAGGGGGGCGAGCAAACAGATTTTTTTTGTTCGTGTCACTTGTGTTCATTTCCAAGGCCTCTGTCCTCTTGACCACACCGCAAGGCATCTGTTGCCTGCAGCCAGCACATTTCTGCATTCTAATGCCTCTTCCTGCTGAGTTGTTAACTTTTGCTCTATGTAATTGATGGCTTCCACACTTCAGATAGGTCCTTAACCCTTTCTTAGGCAATTGTCCCTGATATGTCTTGTAGGAGTCTTTGTTTCTGTTGTTGTCCTTTACAGGATGGTTATAATGGGCTGAGACAAAACCCCGTCCCATGATATTTAGTAAACTTTGAAGGGCACTTTTCATTCATATTTTGCAAGCTTGGCACATGCCTTCTGTTACTAAGTGGCATTGCTTTGAAGGGCTCTACATCTTCCATTATTTGGCCCACTAGGTACCCAGACTTACAGCCCTGGCAGCTGTTGAGCCTCCTGAAAGGCTATAGATCCTTCTCTGCAGGTGAGCTCTCCTGCCAAAGCAATTTCCAGTCAAAAGCCCTTTCAGGATTTCAATGGGAAGCTGACTTCGTATGTGCCACTTCTCAGAGTGCCTTCACAATGATGGCATTCTCTAAGCGTACAGCTCATACGGAGTGGAACCATTTTTGTCTTTTTTTGCCTTTGATAGGAGCCAATAACTGGCACAAGCCCTCTCTGCTCACGGGTCAGGACATTTATTATTATTATTATTATTATTATTATTATTATTATTGCTGTTGTTATTTCCATGTGGTCTCTTGCATAATACTTAAAAGGTACTTATAAGTAAAAGTACTTCCCTAAAATCCCTGCTCTGTTCTGTTCCCAAGACTCTTGGCCAGCTAGACTATCTATTTATTTGGTTACTTAAGTATAATTACCCTCTTTGAAGCCCCAGAGAAGCAAATAATTTTCTCTGCCCCAGGCAGCAATGGCAGCATATCCAACGACCCCCCCTGGCCTGTAACTGCCGGAGCACCACAGAAAGGGTTAGCTCCATACAGGGAAGAAATAATACAGCCAGAGCCACTCCGTTTCACCTTCTTTTCATCCCATTCTTTGAAACTTTTATTGAGAACAGCTTTCAAAGCCATATCTAATACTTAGAAGTGGGAAGC
>JAABNX020000047.1:7252045-7274612 GCA_015163995.2 Mormyrus lacerda | reverse complement strand
ACATACATGTGACCAGGGGCAGAATTTATGGAGGGGCAGAGAAGTAAACATACCTGGGTCTCGTACTGATCTAATTTGCAGATCATCCTGGGATTCTCATCCACTACAAACATTTACAGATTCATACACAATTTAAAGATACCAGTTATCCTAAGTGCCGTTGGGCTGTGGGAGGAAACCGCAGTATTTGGAGAGAGAACAGCCATGAAAAAGAAGGATTGAAACTCTGGAGGTGTGAGGTAATGGTGCTGCCCACTGAGCTGCTGTGCTGCTCTTTGCGACAAATGAACGAGATTGTCACAAATGCAACATGAAAGAAGAGAATTCATACAAAAATGCACAATTGAAACTGTTTACAACCTTTAGCGCCACTAACATAACCAGGACTGATTCTTCGTAGTAACAATGTAATGAAAGATACTTTTCTTATAGGATTATTTTAAATTCATTATTCTGGAGGCAGATTTATTTCCAGAATTTTTATAGTATATAAGAAACGAAGGA
Organism: Mormyrus lacerda; assembly: GCA_015163995.2. Taxonomy (NCBI): domain Eukaryota; kingdom Metazoa; phylum Chordata; class Actinopteri; order Osteoglossiformes; family Mormyridae; genus Mormyrus; species Mormyrus lacerda. The sequence goes on along the minus strand of JAABNX020000047.1, from coordinate 7,274,108 downwards.
GTTCAGCTGAAATATCTGCTGTCAGGGTCGGTGCACGTCTGGCCCGCTGGCCATCCTGTGTGGTGTTGCCCTTGTGTGTTTCCCAAGTTCCAGGGCTGCTTCGTGACTCTATAGGTTGAGCATGCGACTCACTGATAGACATCCCTCTGTTATGAATTTGAGGCTGATCTGAGGCCAGTCTCACTTTTTGTTTATTATTTTGGTTTAATTTTATGCCTTCATGTCTGGTATGTCTTTGGAGTCCTTGTTAATGGTTACCCTGCCCGTGCCTTGTTTATGTTCTTTTACTTGTGTTTCTAGTCTCTTCTAGTGTTGATAGCTCCTGAGTGTTTGTTAATGTTTCCTAGTCTCTAATGCCTGTTAATTGTACTATACCAAACCTGTTCCTTGTTGCCTCGAGTCCTTGTGATTGGTTGATTTGGTTATGGTTCTCACCTGTCCTGTGTCGTGTTTTGTTAGTAGTGTATTTTGTTCTTGTTCTGTTCCTCGGTGGTTCATTGTGGCTGTTTCCCTATGATCCTGTCTAATTATTAGTTATAGTTACCCTGTGTTGGTTATCGTAGCTTCCTGTGTTCCTTGGTATCATTGTTCCTGGTGTTGCTCGCTGCCTTAATTTAGTTTTGACCCCTTGTGGTTCCTTAATTTTTTGTTTCCCCCTGCTTTGTTTGAGTCGCTATGTGTATCATTTTCCCTGCCATAGCATCAGCTTACTAGCCCATTTGCTCTCTTACTTCATCAGTACATGACATGTTGATTTACAAAATCACAAACAAACAAGGAGTATTAGAACGTTGCCCGGCTTTCTCATCATAGAGTTCCTCTGTTTGTGTTCACATAATCCAGGTCACGTCTTGACTATTATATCTGCCCGGGAAATGAAAGTCATCCAAGAAGAGCTTTATGCCTGTTCAGTTAAATTCGGGACGAAATGTTGACAGTAGCCAGACATGTCTAAAGTTTTTCACATTGTATTTTATTCAATGCACTTAATAAACACAGCATGTTGGCTTTACTTGATATGCTTGAAAAAAGAATATATACAAAACCCCCTAAAGCTACCTGTGGTTTTTACAGACATATAATCAAGATGTTAGATGTTGGTTCCAGACTGCCTGATAGACAATGCCTAAGAGAAGTCCTCATTGTTTTCCAGCTTTTGCCTCCACATCACTTTGTCCAGTAAAGTATACAATGAAAATTGCATACAATTACAGAGTATCTGTAAGGCCGCCCGTTGATTTAACCACAATGTCTTTTAACCTGGCATTTGGAGGTAGCTAGCTTAAAAACAAGGAAGAAAAACTTTGTGCAATAAAGTATAAACAAAGGTTTGTAAACTGTGTTTTACAAATTGGAATTTGTGATAATTTTTACCTTTCTTGTTAAATGATATATATAATGCAAACAATAGCACAATTCTTTTTATTTTCAAACGGGTTTTATCCTAAATGAAAGAGCTACGATGACATAGGATGATGACATAGAATGATGACATAGGATGATGACATAGTCAGGTAATAAGCAGGATCAACTGCTGCTTCAGATTCCACAACAATTATCTGTTTTTTGTGCACATGCTGGGTCTCAGCTAGATGTGTCAAATCACTGTACTCACTGAATTATTACAAACATCATTCTAGTAAGAGTCCTATTATTCCTATGCAATTAAATTAAATTAAGAGTATCTTCTGTAAACTGGCATACTGATACACAAGTAAAATAAATTTAATAAATAATGTACTTAATAAAAAAGACACACTTTTATTGTATGATTTCATTCTTTTATTCCCAGTATGCCTGTCAGTCCTCCTTTATCTATTGCACATCACCTACCACCTGTTTAGTGATTATTTATTACAGTAGACATTGCAGTAAGCAAGTTTATTTCACAATATCTTCACCGTTTCAATAAACTTATTCACGTTTCCAAAAGGTTATTTGCATATACATTAGATGCTATTTTCACAGTGTGAACAAGTTAAGTAAATGTTAAATGGACATAGCAAAAACAAGAGTGAGCACATTATTAAAACCCTCTCATTACCGAGTAACTTCTACAGCGACACTGAATTTATTCATTGTACTTGTTGAGCAAATAAAATGTGCAAAACATAAGCATCTTTTCCATCTGTTGACTTGTTAGTGACAACAGACATGCTGTCTGATGATTTGGCTCACTTATTTTTTTATGAAATTCAGCAGGACTTCTTGCAAAGTTATGCAGGAATCTTCTGTTTATTACACACTTGGATGATGATATTGCATAAGAGACGTTTGAATGATAACTGGATGACAACCGTTTCACAAAGTATACAAACATTAATGACAGCCTCACGTTAGTAAATTATTGGTGCTCAGCTGCCTTTGCCTTAAGATACCTGACTGACCTCCTGTCAGCCATGTTGCTATACTGTTATCATCAGTGTGTGGATTAAATTAAATCCAAAAGGATGAAATGTGCAAACAACATATTGTTATAATTTGTGGTCAATGGAAACACATCTTGATGTTTATGATGAAACTAGCTGTCACTATGTATTCACGAGATCAGCAACAATCTAATCGTTATAGATAGATACCTTTTAATTGGTAAAAATAAGCAGTGTAAAATAAGTGCTTATTGATTATCAAATGAATGGGCAACCCCAGGTGAATGTGGGGTAAATGGTGAAATGTGTCTTGGTTTTATCGTCACATGACCTGGGAAAAAGTGCCGTCATTATCAGACCTTTGTCTTAAAAAAATAAAAGCTTTCTCTATTTGGGTTTTACTTATTTGTAAATAAGTAGAAATTTTCAGCAGTCCTGCAAAAGAGTAAACAACTCTGCTTTTCATTAGAAAACGCCAATAAAAGTTGAAAGTTGTTCCGATTTCCTTAAATCAATTCGTTTTGTCATGTTCTTCAGGGCTTCGATTTGGAAGGGCAGACCACTTCAATTAGTATGATAGAATACATGTGGCCTGTATCAACTCTGGCATCTGTTCACAATGGCCTTTGAAATGACTGGCTCCTCTACATAATTGAGCATTAAGAAAATATTCTCCTTGGGCACAGTCTTACATGGTTTTCGTATCAGCTGACCTACTCAGAACTATAGTAGACACTGGAAATTTTTGTTTGATTGCTTTTAAACCCAAATATTGACAACTAACAAATAAGAAGCTTAGATTTAGTAACCCCCTCAAATAGGGGTCGATTTGCAAATGTACAGCTAAGACTTCATTGCAGAAAATTAACATGTGTATCCTGCTAAATAAATTGCAAATCTAATTTTTGAAGAGATATATTGGACCCTTTTAATGAAATAGAGACTCAGACCATATGTTCTCATCTGCATATGGTCTAGTGTGGGAATGAAAAGACTGGGAGTGATCAAGGCCAATGAATGTTATAAATATATAGGCAACAAAGATGCAAAAATTACAAAGTAAGAAATTAAAAAAAATTCATATGTGTTACAACTGAACAAAAAGGTAACTTTACTTGAGGGGGCACAGAAAATACAATAGAACATGCTAAGGGTTCGTTTGTCCATCAGTAAATCAATCATGACGATTCATGTATTTCATGCCGGAACAATATTAATTCACGATTTGTTCTAGTGTGGAAACGGAATAACTAAGTTGTATGTGCTACCTCAGATAAAGTGTTAGCAAAAACATTAAAACATTTATTTCTTATAAAGAATTTTTGTAAAATACAGTAACAACAGCTGCATAGCTACCATGTACAGTTTTTGTAATCCCTGCTAAGTTTATATCTTGAGAACTGCATGACAGCCACTGTAACAGCGCATTCATTTTCTAATTAGACCCGTGGTCTTCGTAAAGTGAAAACTGTACACGAGCCACCATGATCAACATTGAATCACTCAATCATATGGAGAGGCCATGATGTACAATTTAGGAAGTCTCACCACAACCCATTTCATTTAGAGGTCAGAAAAACCACCAGAATGTGCTAGTTAAGAATGGATTTAGGAGGAAATTGGCTATGTGCTATTATAATGGTTTGGAAATAGTGCAGGGGGATTGACTTAACTTTGATGAGAAACAAAACATGTGTTAAACATATACCAGAACCCGCATATTAGCATATAGATAATGATATTTCATAAAATGTACACTTATGCAATAGCGGATATCAGACTATTGGCTTATCTCTGGTTATAGGTGTAAGACATTTATTTTGTGTATTGTGTTTCTGTTAAGACACTCTAGAAATTGTTTTTGTATATACATGGACTTTGCCATTGACAAAGCCAAACTAATCTGCTCCGTCTTACCATTCCCTTTGCCCCTGGTTCAAAATTTCCATATTGTAAAACTATACATATTACATTCAGTGTCTGTCTAGTTTCTTGTGTGTTCAATGTCCATATTGCCACATCCAAAATCGGTATAAATAAATATAGAGTTTATTATTTTGGTATTAGCTTACCATCGTTCTGTTAGTTTATTTATATTTACTGCATAGCACTTAGTATAACTGTATTTAAATGGATAATTATACAGTGCATGTCTTACAACAATTACATTTTATTTTCTTTGGAAATATGCCTTTGGCAATTTATTTTCGGTAATGAATAGTCTCCATCTACATATTCAACTGTTTGTGTTTCTCAGTAAAGCAAAGCTTAATCGTCACGATTTCTCCATGCACGTGGTTTCACAATGATTCACATGGGTTTGTGGATTGTTTTTGGTTGCCTTTCATAGTCACCGGTGTTTCCTTCTGTGTGTCAGAGCATGTTACTACCGCAAAGTCCCTTTTCACTGCGCTGAATTTACTTTTAGAAATCGTTAAAAAAAAAATGAAAAACAAACTCACGCAACTTTTTTAATTTAGTTACGTTGCTTTAACTTAATGGGCATTGAGTATTTAATCAAGCTTCGGGTCATTTCTAGATTTTCAAGATATCGGACGGGGGCTCAGAGAAAATGTCATTAAAGACCAACAGTATCTGATAAATGACAGCATTACACAGTGAACGGGATGTTGCAACTTTCATCATTCTGAGGTCAGCAACAAAGAAAATAAAATGCTCTTTTTAGTAGACCAAACTAAAGATGAATGCTTTCAATTGGATTGAATCCAACATTTTGACTCTTAATAGGCCACTGAGGTCTTCAAAGATGTGGCTCATAAGATCCAAGTCTACCTTTAGTTCTTCGGTATATATTTGTGCTGTATACAAGAAAGAAAGAAAAAGAGGTTCTTTATCCTAATAGTTCTCTGATACTAAAACCAAACAGTATGATCTTCAAAGTTTTGCTCCAAATTATTCATATAAAAGTTCCCACCCACTGACAGTGTTCTAAGGATACGGCATAAAGGGTGATAGTTCAGATATATTGAGTGTTCATACATTATTGTGGGGCCTGCTGAGATGGTTAAAGAATCTCATACTGTATGTGAATTGTAGCATTTAAAAGTATTTGCTGAAGAGGAGCTCCACTGGAGTATGATAGCATCACGTGAAGCACCACCTCTTTCAGGGGTAGCTTATCTACATGCCTAATAGGGCCCCACTATCTTTATTGAATGTCCATCTGCCCCCAGGTCTTTGACCAGTTGCTGTTAGTTACAGGAAGCCTGTCTTCAACTTTTGTGCGTTTTTGGTTTCATTTGCTGTTGTCCAAATCTCTGCATTTAATCCAAATATGGGAAGGACATTCTATTACTGTAAAACAGTAAACAATTATCAACAGTTATACTGCATTCCTCCCCCCAAAAGGAAAATTTATGCAAACAATTTCTAATATTTAATTTAGAATGCAGCTGTACTATAAATTTAAAGGTGTTTACAGTGTATGCAGTGTAAGGGAGCGTATGCAGTGTAAGGGAGCGTATGCAGTGTGAGGGAGCATATGTAGTGTAAGGGAGCGTATGCAGTGTAAGGGAGCGTATTCAGTGTTTAAGGGAGTATTTGCAGTGTAAGGGAGCGTATGCAGTGTAAGCCATTTATCAAATGCTTCATCATTTCATAATAACATGGAATGTACCTATATATTCTTAAAAATTAGATTTTTTTTGTATGCACATTGTTTCACGAAATTCAGATCATGACAGAAGAATGAGCGCAGAGAATATTCTGTCTTATCTAGGTAAATGAGTTGTCGCAGCACTAGTTTAATGGAATGCTTGTTTTTTGGGCACAACACAATGGGATACAGGATAAATAATGTGTTGAGGGCAGGGTCTAGGAAATCTAATCTATCAAAACGGAATGTCTGTTAAATTGGTCATGCTGTCACATGTTCCAGAATGAAGCAGTCTAAAAGACGTTGCCTGAACGTTAAGGGCAGAACGACATGACTACGAGCCCGGTCTTTAATTGGCTGACTGCAGAAATTTGGTATGCCAGACTAATTGACAAATGCCTCCCTGGTGCTTCATCAACAGACAAAAATACGGCTTGGTGAATAATGAGCAATCCTCGTAAACTGGTCTGCAACCAATGGGCAATTTAAAACACATGTTGCTAAGAATTTTATTGCTCATTCGCTAAAAGCGATTGCGGTAGCCACATCCTGCTAAAGGTCTATTGAATATATCTTAAACATAAAACCCAAGTTATCAATTATAATGTGTTAGGAATAAATGCGAATGTCATTATGCAAAACACCAATCTGGACAATTAAAGCTTTTGACTTTGAGATTTCGTGCTCCTTGCCCTCAGTGACAAACTTGGAAATGTAACTAAACATACATCTTTCTTTCGACACCGAAACAGTAAAACTTGATAGAATGGCTCAGTTCAGGACTTGGCACATTCTCAATTTGTTCCATCCTACAAAACTTTAGCCATTTGCTTAAATTATTTTTGCTTACTTGTGGTCTGCAGGAATAAAAAAGGAATTATAATAAGAAAAACGGAAAAGGCTACTGTAATACTCAAAAGCATTATCTGATAGTCTGCCTCTGCAAAAATTCAACCTTGTGGCCCAGATTCCTGTAGCCCAGCTGATAGCACTTAGCCTTCCATAAAGGACAGGCTTCTTTAACTGATCCACTGACATCCTATCCCCCAAGCAGACGAGTGCCTATTGAAACAAACCAGGAAATCTTCAAGGAAAACAGGATGGCTGACAAGCTTGGAGATCAAAGACTATCTTCAATCCCCCAAACTCTAGACAAATCCAATCGTCATTCCTAATGTTTTCAATTAAGGCTAAAAATATGCTTTTAATTAGAACCTTATCAATTAGTCACCAATTCCCGCAGTTTATTTTAATGGCCTTACAAGGAAGATTTAAGGACTGAGAAGTAGATGTCATATCTGGCTTGCATGAAAGTCATTCTCATCATCTTGATCTATTGGATCCCCTGCATGTTTTCCCATGTTATTACAAAAGCATTTCAAAGCAGATCTGATTCTATCATATCAGCAGTAACAAAAACTGATGTCACTTATTGTCAATCTCCAGAATTATTAAGAACCCCCTTTTCTAATACACAATTTGAATACATGCCTATTTAAACAATATCTATAGATATACAAAATATTGAGCTGAGGTTTTTATGCCACCAAAATTAGTTTTTCTTTCAGCACTTGAATGTAAGAACAGTGAAATTATTCCAAAGATTGCAAGGTAACGATTTACTTTAACTGCGCCCTCATAATGCCTTTATAATGCATTTGTAGAACATTCAGTGCACATTCATAAATCATTCTTAATGCATTCATAAAACATTCAAAAGCTGCATGTAAGTATAACGCAGCACCGTAACATACCTTAACAGCATTAATATACATTAATAACAAACATTATATGATAATAACAAACATTATATTTGTATTATATATGCATATTAATGCTGTTAAGGAATGTTAGGATGTTAAGGTATACTTGCATGTCGCTTATGATTGTTCTACAAATGCATTATGAAGGTGCAGTTGATGTAGGATGTTACATATTTATAAATATCTGCGTGAATGGATAATCATTTTTTTCTTGTGTAAAACAATAAACGTAGATAAACATTATATTTCATAACCTTAACACAATGTATTGTGACATCTGACCATATGATCTGCTATTCATCAATATCACATGGAATTGAGAATACTAGCTATGATTGTAGTGCAGATCCATATTAATTTATACAATTATATATACTTTATCCATTTTAAAATGGGAAGACAGCCAATACAGCATGTACCAAAAGTGATTTTTTATATATATAAAAGCTACACAGCTCTTCACAGTGTCCATTTAAGCAAATCACCTCTGCACACACATCAAAATGTATGCGGCGCTGATATAATACACTCATAACAATGTCACAGTGCAACACAAGAGCATGTAATGATATGATATGAAAGCTGTCATGGCTTCAGTGACAGCGTTGTTATAACCTATTACAGATCATAAAAGACTTAAATTAATACAATGTGCAATGTTATATTATGATGGAAATAATAAGGCTTTATGTGTTCTGTCAGTAAAATCTGACTAGGAAACCAATGTTTCAAAAAAGAAGGTAAATTCAAGGACAATAGCCTGGGACTGTGTTATTCTGAGGTCGCCACAGTCATCGACAATACTTCCAAATGCTCTTCTGATTGCAATAAAAAGGACAATGATTTGAAATTGTGCAACAATGATAGTTTTTGTAAATGGAACCATGTGTTATGATCTGGCAGGACAACATTTAGATTATTTTGTTGCTTTACTTTTTAAATGTGCACCAAGGCATTGTTGAGAAGAACATTATGCTTATTGTAAACATGGTAGTGGCTCTTTATAGCTTTGGAGTTTTATTACAGTATATCCACACATCCTGGGGCCGTTATTAAGGCAGATGAAATCATGAATTCTAGTAAGCACTAAGATATTTTGGACAAACACCTTGCTTCCTCTGCCAGGGGGCTAAAGTCTGCCTGCAAGTAGACTTTTTCCAGAAACATTTTTTGAATATATTTCTAAATCAACCAATAAATGATTGACTGACTGCAAAATCAAAATTATTTCAGTTTTTGGACTTGAATCTGTTGGGGCATTGTGTTCTTAAATGAATAAAGCTGTCTATAAACAGAAAATGATCTGCAGGATGCAGAAAGAAATTCTGGATGCATCTATGGATATGAATCTTCTCAAAGAGATTTTGCAAACAGCTACAGAAAGGAATCTTGCCAAGGGGGAATTTAGACAAAGGCACAGATTATTCACACAACACAGAGATTTAAATATTTGTAGCTCTTAATTTTTCATTGCTAAAAAATAATACCACAACCTTGAAATTGTTGTAGATGCTATTGCAATATTGTAAACATATCTGTTTCGTTTATTGTATATAATTTCTTCGATTAATAACTAATGAGTACATATTGTTTTATTTATATAGACATAGTAAATATCAACAGGCCCCCTGACAACCCTGTGCTAGATAAATGGTTGAAAGATTGATTTATGGATGGATGGATGAATAGATGGATACTGACAGATAATGTTTATGATATGATGGCTGTAATATTACATATAATCAATAATAGGGAAAACAGATATATTGATCCAAAGAATTTTCCCCTGGGGTCAGTAAAATATATCTTAATAAATTATCAATAAATTATCAGTATAAAATCCACAGGATTCTGTGTACATACTGTATATAATATACTGTAGTGTATTGCTGTAAAATGCCTATACGTTGTGTATTGCCTCATATTCGTGCCTGTTCACATTACCCAGATCCTTTATACTTTCTTAAGTGGTGACTATGTAGACCTGAGCAATAGACACAAATAATATCATCAGAATATTTGTCAGATTAATTAGCTGTATGTGAAATTGACTGCTTATTTCAAAGGGCCATAAATGAGGCCCCTGTCTTGCTTAAGCAACAAGTGAAGAGTGATTCCGTCAGTTTGTGCTACTGCCAGGCAAAAATGTATCGCTGCGTTATTATACTAATTAGGCAAAAGGCATGAAGAGTGAAGTGCATTTAGGACAGGTCATGTTTCTGTATGGAGTAGTAGATTCGAGATTCTGTAATGCTTAACATTAAGTGCACCTTCATAATGCATTCATAATGCATTCATAAGCAATGTGCAAGTACAGCTTAACATCCTAACATCCCGCTTTAATATACATTATTAACAAACATTACATAATTATACAATTATAATGTTTGTTATTATTATATAATGTTCGTTATTAATGTATTACAGCTGTTATGGGATGTTAGGATGTTGTGGTGTACTATGATGTTTGTGAATGTTTTATGAATACTTAATAAATACATTATGAAGGTGTACTGAAGGTTTTATGAATGCAATATAAAAGCATCCTGATGGTGCAGGTAATGTTAAGCATTACCCAAGATTCAAGAGGTTTATTTGTCACAAACACAGTTGTACACGTACAACATGTAGTGAAATGTAACCCTGGTCACTCCGAGCATAATAAGAGAATAATAAAATATAAAGATAACAATATAAAATAAAAATATATGAAATATATTCAGCTGTGCATAATCTATACATAAGTCATGGTCAAAGTCAATAGTATTCTGCTGTGAATGGCTTACGCCTCACAGGTTGGGGTTAGCATTTTAACTACCCTCTCTGTGTACGCAGTTTGCATGCTCTCCCCAGGCTGCTCAGGAGATTTCCTCATCTTTCTTCCTGCAGCCAAAAGACGTGCAGATTAGGCTAATTGGCATCTTTAAATTGCCCATAGCTTTGCATGTCTCGTGTGCAGTGCTGTCTTGGATAGACTCCAGCTCGTAAGTCATGTCATAATCAGGTGTAATCACTGAGATACCACTTGTCAGGATTGTACTTAACAATCTATTGACAGCAATAGATGGTTATAAGATTTATGTGTGTTTTAGTGTGTTTGACATTGAAACACCCAGTCATTTAAACATCCAGTTATATCGTGACCTAGAACCCATTTAAGAGTTTGTTTGAATAGGTATTGTGTTGCCATGGCAGGAAGGACCTATTTCAGCATGGTGTATCTCACCTTAGAGCTATATAAAGGACCTACTTTGACTCATCAGGCACTTATCACATTACAGGCTGCAAGCTGTGTGGATCGTGTTATTCCTCTAATCACTGTGCTTTGCTCTCCTGCTTGGTGCCAACACAAAATACTGCCCCAGTGACAGCAGTGTGAATTGTCAACTGCTATCTCCTTCCCACTAGGCATTGGAGTTGCAGAGGTAGAGTGATAATTGCCATAACAAATCTTAAAAGCTCCAGTAGTGGACACAGATTATGCCATAAAATAAACAATACAATACAGTGCTTTCTCTGGATAATGTCTCCATTTGAAATGCGTAACTGGCATCCGCCCTCGTCAAAAACAGATACGTTTTTGGTAACTGAGAAAGAACACAGATTTGGGTATATACTGAGGTACACAACCTGTCACTGGGTGTTCTGGCACGCATTCACTCACATACACACACACGCACACACACACACACACACACACACAAACACACAGGTAGCTGACCTTAGTAATAGGGCAAACTGCGCACTTGCTATTTTATCTTTAGTATTGGATGGGATGAGATGTTTTAATTCCACAGGAACATGAAATAGCCATTTTATTACAGCAGTAACAACAAAAAAACCCGAGAATCTTCCAAGATCCTCCAGATTAACGTAATTAATGCCTCATCCCATCTTTGAAATGAAGCCTGAGCTAATTATAACAAAGTTTGTTTCTGAAGCCGCATTCTGTGATCTCGTCTGGCCTTTCTGGCTCGTTAGGCTGGCAAAGACTGTGCTTCGCGTCATGTCAGAGACACTGTCCTACCAAGGGAGACTAGAGGCAGCTGCTTATCCTGCTTGCTTTATATCTAGGTGTGGGTAAGGACTTACTTTACTTGTACCTAACCAGTGACTTCTTAATTCTTATCGTTTCATTTCAACTAAATATACATCTGCTTTCGACTGTCAAAAATTTTGTGCTTTGTTTATTTTTATTTTTTTCATAGCTTTTTCTCTCATTTAGGGTCTGCAAAATTAAAGAAATATTCCTCTTTTGTGGTAGTTATTTTTTGTCTGTAGTGAGTGAGTTTGTATGCTTTTGTGGGTATGAATGTGTGTCACACGTGACAGGGATCCCTTGGCTTTTGCCCTAAACCTCCTCACATAAGTTTTAAGCTTGCCCTGTGACCTTGTGCTAGATAAACATTGAATAATTAGTGAATTAGAAATTACCAGAGGTGGAAAGTCCAGGTTCAGAAAGTACAAATCCAGACCAAGATTTTGTTTCAACCAACCAGTTGAGCACAAAAAGTCACAGTCACAGTGTACTCGACTTGTTGGTTGAAACAAAATCTTGGTCTGGACTTGTACTTTATGAACATGAACTTTCCACGTGTGGAAATTAATCTAATTTGTCCAAAGTATGGTTCGACCATCCATCAAACTTCTAAAATATTGTCCATTGATATCCTGATTGCATTGATAGCCTGGAGTCTATACGAGGAAGCCAGGGTAAGACTTTGGAACAGCCTGGAGGGGATACCAATTCAGTGCATGGCACACATATTTAGAGAAGGCACCTTACTTAGCTTCCTTAGCTTTGCATCATGGGAGCAACATGGGGAAAGAAAAGAGATCCGGGAGAAGGTGTCCCAGCAGTGAAGCTGTGACAGATAGAAGGTGTCCCAGCAGTGAAGCTGTGACAGATAGAAGGTGTCCCAGCAGTGTAGCTGTGACAGATAGAAGGTGTCCCAGCAGTGAAGGTGCGACAGTTCAGTCTTTTTATTTTTTGCAAAAAGCACAAACAAGTGTGAATGAGAAGCTGGTGAGTTACCAGTATGACATCACTGTTTTACAGTATTTGTCACATTGACATATCCAATAAAAGACATGCGACTGTATAAATTATGACCTTTTGTAGCGCTGTAGTGATGCAAAGCATCTGTGCTGAAGCCCACACTGTTTGTGTACTGGGAGCTGCCTCAGAGCTGGCAAGCGGTTCTTCTCCAGACACTTCCCTCTTCCAGAAATTCACCCTCCAACTGGAGCCCAGTGGCTCACAGCTGGGCAAACCCATTCAGACTGAAGACACGCACTATTGGAGCGAGGTGACCTCATCTCCATGGTGTGAAGTGCATTGCCCAGAATGACTTGATATTGAGTGTTACCAAGGGACTCATTTCTGGAAAACAATACCTAATCATTTCCTTATATGCCCCTAAAGAATGATGAAAACAAGCCCACACATTTTTTTTTATTTACCATGAACCATTATTCATCAGTATTAGGAGTGAATTATGTAAAGCTGATAGGAGTCAAGATTTAACCAGAACAGGATATAAATACTTTGAGTGTCAGCACGTAAATACTGAATCTTGACTGAGGAACAGGTCAGCCACGGCCTGATCTGGAACTCGTCCCGTGAAGCGCGTGGTAAGAGATAGCATACCACCTTAATGGGATGCTGACCGATGACAGGGGACTTCACAGACTGGCATGCCTGAGGCATTTCGGAGTCATTGAGAAATGTGCGTAACACGGAAACATGCAGAGAACATGCAAGATCTGGCACAGATTCAAGCACAGAACCACAGAACTGTCAGCTGACATGATCTCCTCAGCTGGAACCTTGCAGAATTTTATAGAACTGTCCTGCTTCTTTTTTCTTCGATAAGACTCCAGCTGAGGTTAATGTGGCAGAAGTGATCAGAGTGCTGGAAATGTCAGCCGACCAGGCTGTCCGAGCTTCCATTTACTCCGGTGAAAATACTGTATATACGCTAACCTGTCTCAACTTTAACTACCACAGTGGCTGTTCAGTTCTACAGAATAAAGCCCTGGAAAATAAAAAATAGGGAAACAAACAAATAATTATAATGAGATGCACTGCATCTGGATAGTACACACTGCTCTATTTATTTGCAAGAACATCTGTTTTCTTTTAGCATACATAAGTTCTTAATTGCATTATTGAAATCATTATTCAGACAGAAAACACTGGTGACCAAGTATTTTCAGAGTAAATCAGGCATTGGTTAAAGTTTTCTTCAGGATTTTAGGCCGATAACTCTGAAAGACTGTAGGCCAGCGGTTATTTTCTGACTTGTGTTTCGATCACTGCGTAAGTTCTCATGTTTTCACGTTATCCATTAAATTACCTCAGAAACTTTAACCCTGCTTTTATGGCCGTCTATCTATCGTCGTCTATCTAATTGGATCACTACTCATCCATATAACACGTACAGGTTGTCACCATATTGTCATGTTGGCTTCAAAGTCTTTGTACTGGGGAATAAATAATGAATTGATTTAATAACTTTAATGAACGTCTAACAAAAGAGCTGGAACAAACAATAACTTAGACTCACTTAGACTGCATTTGTCCTGACTAAGCATTACAGCTTTGAATTACTTCTGATTACTTTGATCACTTTTAAATGAAACATTCTTACTTAAGTTAGATAGTAAATTAATTTATCTTGGGTACAATATATATGTTTCCATTTTGGGACAATGGTAGAACAGAATGGGAATATAGATTTCATAAATCCAAGTTCTGTGGCCGTGTGTCTTGTCTATAAAACTGATGCTTTAATGATTAGTCTGTTTTGAATTGTATAGTAATCATATTGCTTCAAAAACTTAAAAAGAATAAAAAACGACACGTTTAAAATAAAAATTAATACACTTATTCACTATTTGCAAAGTATAAGAAAACTTAGAAATTGTTTTCTGCTTGTCATGGGATTATAACCTCCTCAAACTTTATCAGCACGTGAAGCGTGTGGGTTACTGCAGGACGTTCTGCTGAATCATAGCCAGCACGGCCTGAACAGATGGCTGCTAGTAATTTTCTGTTTTGACTGATTCGAGCATTTTTCCCACAGTGGATTGACCTGTATATGATATCTGTCGCCGTCTCCCCTGCGCTTTCCCGTGGAGCCCCTGACCAGGCCATTTAATAGGCCTTTTTATGATGAACTCAAAGCCAGTTCCTCCAATTGCGGTGCTGCAGGTTCCAGAGGACCGGGAGGAATAACAAGGTCCATAGAGTAGTCAGCTGATATCTGTCATCAAGAGTCTGCTGTGTCTTCCCCTGTCTTGGTCTTAATTACATGCCCTAACCCTCCGAGTGAGGTCCTCACAAATTACGCTGCTTTGTTGCCAGATGATTGGCCTGTCATTGCGCGACGTGCGTTTCAGCGGCGCCATTGTCATCGGTGCTCTGCAGAGGCTCCACACAAAGTAGCTCATTACCACTGGTGCCAGGTGGCTATGTGACCCAGACAGCTTTCTGCCATGTCAGCAATACAAATTGTCAGTGCTGTGATAGTTACTCTGATGCACACAATGGGAAGGCCTGCTATCCTTAACATTAGACGGGATCCTCCTTCTCCATTAGCCTGTGGGATTATGGAAACGAGACGCTAAATTTAACTTTTTGACAATGGAAACCTAATGAAAGTAGACCTCTTTTCATCGCTATTAGAAATCCCGAATGCTATTCATTTTGCATCAGTGAGCTGTCTCTCCTATAAAGGTGCTTTTAAACTTTATATTACCGCCAAAACCACTGAGAAATTGCTAAACTTTTTCTAATTGTCGTGTATAAAATTAATCTAATTATACAGTATTATTATGCTAAGGCAATTTTGCTGGAAAATTTATTGACATTTGTGGTTCACAATAACATTGTGAAAAAACAGTGAATTGTAAAATGAATGAAATAGAAATTTGACAATGTTTATTTTTTCTTTAGCATGTTAACGCTGGAAAATTTCCACATAACATTTTATAAAGGATGCAAAAAAATGTTTACTTAATTGTAGCATATTTCCATAGACCCCAGTGTAAATGTTTGCATAGCTAGATTTATAACTTGAACCATTTGCCATAACTTGTAATTCATGCATTTTACATTAAATATACTAATAACGCTCAGAGGTTGTTCGAAAAATGCTACGATCGGATCATTCTCAGTCATTCAGTTCTCCACAAGATGCCTGACATATTTCTGAGTGTCTTTGAACTTTGGCCACAGTCATGGGAGTCTCCAACAGCCTTCGCCTTAAATACAGTTTCAAGTCTTTGGTTGTGGCGGATTTAATTTCGCCTAACGACAGATATGTCATTTACAACACCACAAGTGATAATAAGGTGTCATTACATAGATATGAAAAAAAGGATGCAGATTCCTGGT
Organism: Mormyrus lacerda; assembly: GCA_015163995.2. Classification (NCBI taxonomy): domain Eukaryota; kingdom Metazoa; phylum Chordata; class Actinopteri; order Osteoglossiformes; family Mormyridae; genus Mormyrus; species Mormyrus lacerda. The sequence goes on along the minus strand of JAABNX020000047.1, from coordinate 7,257,959 downwards.
GGATGCATGCTTCAATATGAGAGAATGTAATATAACTAGTTTATTTTATACCTGCCGCAGATATTTTCCTTTTTTAAAAAAAAAAAAAAAATACATAGCTAGTAAATTAATACAGATACATTTTGTTAAAGTTTTTTCAGGCATTTCAGACATCGCACTGAAACTGTGTGCTATAGCAATGTAGATAACGTGTACGTAGGAGATCGGTGGATTTTAGTCATTTTATACATTATATAACGTTGCCTAGCCTCTACTTTTACAAGAAGCTCCAGCATTATAAATAAATAATATTAATGCCTCCCATTGCCACATATAACATTGTTCAAAAATCTATAGCTAGGCTGATCTACATTGTGAGAATGTGTGTGTGTTTGTGGGTGCCCTGTGATGGACCAGCACGGCTTCCTGAAGGTACCCCTGCTTTGTGCCCTATGCTGCCTGTCCAGGACAGACTGATGGACAGCATGGATGGAAGCTTTAGGAACCTACCAGAAAAATATTTTTTCAAAGTACTGCTTGTACTGATTGTATTACCAAATGTTAAACTCGAGTAGATACAGTCTGAAAATCAACTCAGTATACACTGGTAATGGCTGTGCGTTCTTCTTTCAGCCTTACAGTATTTGTTCCAATTAAATCAAGCTTTCCACCGAGAATGATGGAGCGTGACAGGCGGAAACTCGGAGCAACTGTATTTACTGGCTTTTTGCAGCTTCCAGCTTTTTACATTGATGACTACAATCCAGTTTCAGCATTAAGAGAAAATATTCCTGCTGAAACGTCTTTTAAATCTTTCAAGGGTCTGGACCATGGCTGCAAAGTAAGGTCACTAATACTGCCCAATTGCAGACTTGCCAGAGAAACTTCTTTGTAAATGAAACCTCCTTGTAAAATGAGCATGTCTATTAGTAGGTCAGGGTGAAACAGAGCGCTCCTTTGCACGGTTTAACGGAGATGCAATTCAGTATGTGACACCCGAATGGGGTTTTCACTAATTGTTCAACATCAACTAGAAATTGCATTTAGATCTGCATTTTTTTGTAGTCACCATTCACACCTGCATTTTCTGACCTTTTTTCAGTTTACGTTCTGGATCATTGCAAATTTCTAGAATGTATACATTTTTAACATGTTACCATAGAGACCATAGGAAAAAAATCTAACTGGAGCATAACCAGAAATTTAAAACAAGTAGTTTGTAGAACCCCTGAGGGACGCTGTGCCTTTGACCAGAATGAATCTCTGCTTTACAGATGGGGATTTAAATTTCACAATGTTTTGCTGACAGAAGACAGTTTTTATTCAGAGATATCACAAAGCCTTGGTTTATTTCTTCAATTTAGAACAAAGCCAGCCTGGCAGCAGAATTGGATTCAATATATGAAATGTGAAAAATAAACACGGCTAACTTTGGAAGGTCATCAACAACACCTGTGATTGTTTTATTTTTACTTTATATTGTTATATTTGAGGTTTCATTGGCGAGAATGGCAAGAAATAGCCCCATTAGTGTAACTATCCTCCCTTGTTAATTGCATTTACAATTTACTATAAGTCCTGGGAAGTACATTTGGGATATTCAAGTGCTGTTTTGTAAAAGATCAAAGCAGCTGCAAATCTGTAAGACTTCAATATATTTCCCACAATCTGAGTAGCTAATCTCATTAATCGCACCCAGAAAAGCTAAGTACAGTTTTGCCCTAAGTGACACCCAACACGGATTAGCCATTGTGTGGTCTGACAGGCAGTCCGGGTTACTTATTTAGCTGCAGAAAAGCACAAGCTCATCTAGATATCTGTAATTATGTATATAAGCTGCTTTGTGGCCCTTGCATGCATTGCATCAATTAATTTTAATTATGGCATCAAACTTTATTACACACAAGACTTGTAAGCAAGCAGTAGACATATTCAGCAGCATATTTTGTCTGACTGGCATATTAAAACAATTTTGACATTTTTCTATTCAGTAAAAGCCAACCATTTTAAACAGTCTACTTATTTCTTCCAATGAGAAGACTGCCCACATGATAGCAAGGATTCACAGTATTGCATTTCATCTATCTATCTATCTATCTATCTATCTATCTATCTATCTATCTATCTATCTATCTATCTATCTATCTATTTGCAGTTTCGCCACATGTCTATGTTTCCTGTGGGTCACAGGAAGCACAGGACACAAGGCACAGGACTCCTGCATTTGGATGAGTATAGTTTCATGTTTGAAAAATTGACTTTGTGACTTTTCCTACATCACAAGGACAGGCAGACAACAGACTGACAGTGTGTAGATGCAATTAGAGGCAACTATAAGTATGTGTACAGTACATGAGCGACATGTGTATGAAATGCTGCTTCTGAAAAAATACTCGCCATAGGAAGTTTGTCTGAAGATAAGTATAGATGAGTTTGAACTGTGTGTCTGACATCACACTAATCTATCAGATTTGAAATGGTTACATTGTTAAATAACGGAGAATACAATCAAGCCAGCAACTTACAATGCAAATGCAGGAGTCACTTTGTAGCTGACAAATTTGTCAGTTGAACCTAGTCTTGTTTTTCATTGCTCATACCAGTCCACTAAAGCTATTATTTTGCATTTAATACAAAAACGGTTGAGCAATACAAGAGAAAGCCATTTGCTTTGGTTATTATTGTGGAAAAAAAAACATTCTAAATTGTCCTGAAAAATTTGTTCCATTATTGTATGACTAACTAGCACAAAGCCCTGCAAAACAAGGAAGACCCATAAATTCTGCACAACCATCTGCAGTTAATGATGTTATACCATAAAAGAAACAGCACAACAACAATTACCGTCATGATTGTTTCTGCAGTTTTTGTTGATGTGGGGAGACTATAAAATTGTAAAAGCATCTCAGGAAAAAGCAGATATAATGTTTTATTTAGCATACTCAAGGTACTAATTTCTTAATACAGAATTGTTTGAAGTGTTTTTTATCTAATCATTTGTTTTTCTGCCACTGACTAGTTTTGGTTCACCAAAGACATTTTTGCATTGAAAAACAAACACATTATAAATTTTAATTGTATGGCCTGTGGTATCTGGGCCAAGCTTTGCACTCTTCAGCATAACCAGAACACCTGCCCAAAGCTAATTAGTAATCGCTAACACATGCGAAGTAAATATGAATCCCTTTACTGTGGTATTGTGTGTAAAGGGAAATTAAACTTGAGCCTCAGGGGGGTCAGCCCCTGCCATCCCAGTACTGCTTCAAGAGTCAAGAGACTCAAACATACCAAAATAAATAATGTAGGACAACCAAAGCATCACAGATTCAGTCCTGCATTGTTAGCATATTGGTTGTTAGATGGTAAATAGGTGTTAATTTTGACCAATGGCATTATGAAATACATCCTATGAAATGTGTTCATATTACAGCCAACAATTTACTACAGAAAGTGACTCTGGAAACCAGACTGAATAGGAGATATATGTTTCAATCCATCCGTTTTCTGCACCCACTTGTTCTGTTCAGCGTCTTGGGGGTCCAGAGTCTATTCTGGATGCTACAGGCACAAGGCAGGGAAGAACCCAGGATAGGGAGCCAATGCAGGGTACACATGCTATTCATAGGTACAGCAATGCAGGGTACACATGCTATTCATAGGTACAGCAATGCAGGGTACACATGCCATTCATAGGTACAGCAATGCAGGGTACACATGCCATTCATAGGTACAGGCAACTTGGTAACTCCAATTCACCATCACGTGTTTTTCGTAAACTGTGAGGAAGCCGCACAATGACACGGAGAGAACATGCAAACTCGACACACATGGAACCAGGGCGGAAACTCGAACCCGGGTCCCAGAGGTGTGTGAGGCAACAGGGACAACCACTGCACCATCACACTGCCTTATGTATGTCTGTATAAACATATTTGTATATATTGAAGTTGTCAGCGATGATTCATAGAGCTTAACAAACTACTGTCAGGAAGATATTGACTTTCTTGGTACTGTGTGTGTGTGAGAATGAAACCAGTGTTTGAGAGCAGGCAATGGACTTGGGCGAGGGGGGGCGGGGAGCGGCGACATGGGGGGTATTAGTAAAATTGTGACTTCTTTGCCCATTAAAACTGGAAGGAATGACAGTTGGCATCCATTAGGAAAGACACCGCATTGAAACAAAGACCGCAGAAGGTTACACACATGTCGCCGCAGACAGACACACCATTTGGCAGGCCTGTAATTTAGATGTCTAAAAATGTGCCATGAGTGTTAAACGCAACTGAATCATCATGTAAAGCGAATGATCCCAAGTTGTTATGATCATTCATGAGACACAGGCCTCATTTGTACTCATTGCAATTGTTTCTATATTTCTCTCTTGCATACCAGTTCAACCACTTGCCATTAACTCCCAGTACTTGCTTAGAAAAGTACTATTATTACTTATGAGACAAGTATCATGGAGGGACACTGAATTTCCAATGAATACATATATCAAAGTGTTGAGCTCTGTGACAAGTGATTCAGTTGCGTATATTTTGACAATGTTTTTAGTAAAAAAAAAAAAAACATTAGAATTAGCTAAATTTCTTTCTCGTAGAAATATACTGCAAGTAGTCATTAGCAGTACAAGTACATAGTAAAGAAATACTCTGAGTAGATAATGAAATTTTTAAAACAAACAATTGAAAAAACATGATTCATACAGTTTATTGGAACTATCCCTAGAGGTAAGATACCATCTCTTTAGCTTTTCAATGATAATTCACCAACAACATCAATCAAAGAATATAGTACACTGGCTCATTCACCACTACTTTGGCAAATGGCAATTTAAATATTTTGTAAAGAATACTTAGGCCTATATTGTCCACAATTATCATGATATAGATCAAACAAATATTCCCGGGCTTCATGAATTGGTTTCTCTAATTCTATCCTTTTCTCATCGCTCTTCCTGAAATATTTGTGAAATCTTTACTATGAAAGAACCAGAGTCTCGTGATACGATTAGAATTTATTGCCGGTTTTTGAGCCAATTTATTCCATATAAAAAATATATATCCATTTCATTATGGAGTGCATTCAAACATTCATTTCAGTGGTTTTTCCCCAATATAACTTAAATTGTTGCAAGCTGCTACACTTGGAAAATGTTCCCACATAATGCCATTCTTCTTTGCATAAATCACAGCTAAATGTTGCATTTAAATAGTTACAGACAATCAATTTATCCTTGGCTTACTTTCTCCGCAGCGCTTGCCAACTGGAGAGCGTCACAGTTTATTGCCAGCACTCATTACTTGCTGACAGTTGTTAGTCATTTCTTGTTTTATTGTCCCTTTCTTAAAGCCCTGAGACTGGCTTCTTTTACTTAACGTTGCCTCTACCATTGTATGACCTACGGGTGAAAATATGCAACCAAATAAGATGCATGAGGAGGAAACAAACATTAAAAAAAAGGCAGAGAGCTACATGTCGTTTTTGTGGGATAAGTGAGTTTTGTAACGACATTATATATGTCAAACGTAATAAAATGCAAATTTAATTACTTTAAATAGCTGATTTATTTAAGCATGGGGCTTTTCATCCCTGCTTTGTTATCCAGTGTGGTATAGCTTTTTCTGATTATGAGAGTCAAGCTAAAGAATCGGCTTTGGTCGGGGAGCTTCTCCTGTGTTTGGACGGCCTGCTTCTCCTGCCTGGACCGCAAGGAATCCGTTGCTGGTCATTCTGGGGATTTGCGCATTCTCCCAGCCGCTGCGGGAACATAGACTCGCATAATGAAAGCGGCGGCACAATATGCAGGAGCGCAGCGGGGGATCCGGCCGCTTGAGGAGGGCAGACATTAACACGCGGTACAGGGGTCACATGGCGGTACAGGGGTCACATGGCGGTACAGGGGTCACGGCGAGACAGGCCCTGGGCTCCT
>JAABNX020000047.1:7241625-7251945 GCA_015163995.2 Mormyrus lacerda | reverse complement strand
GCGGTACAGGGGTCACATGGCGGTACAGGGGTCACATGGCGGTACAGGGGTCACGGCGAGACAGGCCCTGGGCTCCTATTGTAAGAGACTGCTTCTGCTTATTGTTTGCTCAACCACTGTTTGGAACTGATCGATTCTTTCCCTAATTCTTTTGCTTAATAATCCTCAAACACTCAAGGAATCGAATATGAGGATCCCTATTGGCTACACAATGTTTCCTCCTGCAATAACTGCACAAATGCCTAATATCATTGTGATGTTTCCAAAGGCATGGTTTCAAGAGCTAACCCATTACATGAATCATGACTCTTACCACAGCCAGCTAATTTTTCTTCCTCCTCTCTTCCAGGTCAATTTTTTTTTAATTTTTTATTTTATTTTAACCCGAAAACAGACAAGCTGTTGCTGTGAAATTCAGGGCTAGTGACTGCCAGAGCGAAACAGGGACAGGGCTTAAAAGAATTCCTTCCAGTATGAGATTTTACAGACGCAGTCTAATTCAAACGTTTTATTTTCCCCTGTCTGGGTCTAAATTAGAAACCATAGAACCTGAATCAAACCAACATGTTGTTTCAGTTGTTGACTGGGATGCCAAAGCTATTTTCTAAAAAGCTAATTGCCTGACCCTTTGGTGCATCACGCAATAGTTTACTTGTAGGATGTCATTAAATAAATGTAACGTTTGACTAATAGCTATACTTCATCGTAACATAGGTCAGAATAAGTACACATTTCCATACCTTAACAAAATGTCTGGCAACATCGTAAAATAGCTTGATGAATATTCAAAAAAAAAACTAAGCATCAGTAAGTAGAGGACAGAAGTAACATTTTTTTTTGTGGGGAACAGAAGGATAATAAGTAATATTTTTAACGTTTCATGAGTATGCGATAAAATTAATTGCAAATACATTACCAATTTCACAACAAACTAAAGAAAATGTAAAGATCCATAACATAGAAGATAAATATAAATCACAACACAACATGCTTTCAGAACAAGGTTCATAGATTCTTAAACCCTGATAATACGTGCAAGAGATACAACTACTAGTAAGTATAACAGAATCTTCAGGACATGTGGGTTGTGATGACCTTGAAAGTCAGGACAGTAATCTAGCAAGATATTTAAATGTATTTTTTCACAGATAAATTTAATGTGTAATATTACGAAAAGTACGGAGGGACATAAACAATGCCTGAAGAGCATGTTGTCTTGTGTTGACTTGTATTGTGTTGTGAGATACACGATGCTGCATTCTGCAGTACGCCCTCTAGATGGTGGTGTTCCAAACACGGTTTTCCTTCTTCGCTGCCATGGCTGCTAGCCCTAGAGCGCTGCAGCCTCTCCATATGGATTTCATATTGGTGGACCCAGATAGCTGCAGACGACGTGGAGCCATCCTTTGTAAAGGGAAGGAAGTGAGTGGCAAGCATGTCTGCCACTGTTTCCCATTTCCATCAGCAGGATCTTGGAACAAATCCATGTGTTACACACACACACACACACACACACACACACACACACACACACACACAAAGTAGTGCTTAATCAAAGCTTAAAAATTATGAAAGACAATTTGTTAGGAAAGATTCTGATGTGTAACAGTTTTCCTTTACAATGAATCATATTGCATGAGTATAATAGCCATAATGGAATCCGTAAACGATTTTTGTTGAATTCTCATCCCCCCCCCCCTCACCCCAACCCCCGGCGAGACGAATACCCCAGCTGGCGTCATCTGGCAGTTTTCTTGAAGTCTCCACGGTGATACACGTTTAGGCAGAAGCAATCATTTACTTACAAAACACTCATTTATAGTATCATACCTTTTTCGATCCAGGAGTTGGTTTCTCATAAAGACAAATTTAACATTTGGCAGGTCCCCAAATCACTTGTTTTCAGTTGTATGATGTTTATATTTGTCAATATATGCTTTATGTAAAAAGTATTTCAGCTAGTACTGGAATGTTTATGAATTTACTCAGGTTTGTTCTTTAGCTGCTGTTTTGCAAAACAAAGAAAGGTTTACACACGCTTTGTGTATGGAAACATCCGCACTTGCGTGTGCTTAAAGCGGATCTGGATTATGTTTGAAGGACCTAAGTGTCACTATCATTTCTGCATCCCATTATGCAATTTGGCCTTTTTTAAAAATTGAAACAGAATATGTTGTGAGTTAAAGTTTGATTTCCTAATTATTCTGTCCGCTGTCCAGAGAGTAGAGTTTAAATTCTATTGTGGATTTGCGGTTGCAGTATAATTTTCAGATTGGTTTCATTCACTCGTAAAGTGTTGCAAAGAATCTACTTGTCTCAGCCATTCGATTTGTTTATGAAATGTGTTGAAGGAGTTTTAAACTTCGTTTTCAACGCTAAATCTTTTGCTTTCCAGAATGCGGTTACAAAATCATTTTAATTATTGTTCCCTGAAGTAAGGGGTTCCTATCCAAGAGCATGACTATGATTTTGTGCAACTACACTGAATTAATGAAGTTCCCTTCTCAAACGGTTAAAGGTCAAATTCTTGCAAATCCAAAAGAAAAATAATAAACTTAGAAAACAGGAGAGGAAATTCATTTCAGCTCAACTTTATCTGCCTGCCTCTTGTCGCATTTATTGACTTATTATACTTTCCGTGTAATTTCCAGTGTGATCGCTCTTTAATGCTGTTCCTATGATATGCCTTCTAACTAAGAACTGAGCAACGCAATATTTAATAACTGACAGAGAATCTATTACATCTAATTAGTTCCATGATGACAACTACTGTAATATAAATGTCAGCCAAATCAGTCGGGGTCTTGGCAATCTGGGACTTTTTGTGACATGAAGTCAACGATCGGATCATGCAGGCAGAGAAAATCCATTTAATGAAGGGAGATTATGTGGTATTATAATAAACACCGTGGGTTTAGTGCCCAGAAATATAAGAATCGGAGTGGTAACATGCTTGTATATATTTATACATACACATACAAGGTCAATACATACCAGTGAAGTGTCTATTTTTTTCATTAGGAGGGGACAATATGGCTAATGATGAATTCTCAAAATCATAGGGTGACCTGTAGTGTCCAAAAGCACCTAAATGCATAATTTCACTGTGAAAAAAATAAAAAATATGCTGTGCAGTCATCTTACATGCCAATCATTCGTTAATACTAGCTAATGCTTTTCAGTCAGATATAATATAAAGCAGGTGACTGAACAAGGGAGGTTGTGCAGAGCCACAAAAAGACTTTAATTAAAGGGTTTATTATTAAACTTTGTGGCAGCATTGTTACCAAGCAACCCCGCAAATTATCATTCTCTGTTCTCTGTCTCTGTTATTTTAAGGGGATTTTATAGGAATTTAAGGCAAAACAACTGGTAAATGAAGACCACAAGAAAGCGGGGCAGGTGAGGGATTTCAGAGTACATAATACCAGCACATACAGGTGTGTCCACTTTCCCCGGCATCAAAGCATAACCGTGTAATAAATGAATAAATGAATGAATGAATGAATGCTGATGCTCTGAATAGGGGAAATGTATGACATTCACTAGCGGCGCCAGACCCATGGAGACCTACTGAGCTCACATATAATAGAGGCCCACAGGGTCACACCAGCGCAGAGCTACTCCATTTCCGCGTCTGGCTGCCGGCAGACACCCCAGACAGCGAGGCCAGTCTTCCCGCCTCTCTGAAGGCAGGAACATGTTCTGGGTGGAAGTCACAGGACACCGTTTAAGACCAAAGCAGAGAGATCTGCACCTTTTCTTTGATGCCGCGACACAAAATTCTCCATTTAATTATTGTCATCAAGATCGTCCCAGTTAAATGAATAGCAAAAAAAAGAATCAACAGAATTGTTGTCATGGGTTTAAACTCGAATGTTCAAACATGTTCACATAACAGGTCAACTCATTGGAATTTTTGTGTATCCTTAACAAGGAAGGATATAGTGTTGATGTATTTAAACTGTGTTTATAAACAAACAAACAATAGGAAAGTGTATATAATACAGTACTGGTGGTACAAATAAGGAGGAACATTCATTATAAATATAACATGCACATAATTTAGTGTAGCTGGAAGAGTCCAGTGATGATTCAGAAAGAGACAGATACTGACATCTGAAGACACCATACAGGTACATGGTTCAAAGGTATGGAGGGGAATTAACATGCATTCCTCCTACTGAACTGAGAGCCAGGACTCACAGATACATGGTTCAAAGGTATGGAGGGGAATTAACATGCATTCCTCCTACTGACCTGAGAGCCAGGACTCACATGGGCTCACAAGGTGCAGTAAAGTAGGACAGTCTGTGGCGTCTTCTGTTATGTTCACACAGACCACTGTCCTACTTTATTATTTCCATACTGTTTAAATATGCAGGATGAAGCACAATTCTGCTGTCACACAAAGCTCCTCTTTCACCAAAGTGGTCTGTATGCAGCACAGGAAAACACCACAGGTACAGGAGATGTATATGTAGCACGGGTTACGACAAGACGGGGAACGGTTCCACAGGTTCTTGGTTTTCACAGATGTGTAAGTTACCTTGCTCCCCCCACCACCTCCCTGCCAGTTCTTTGAAGGTATCAGTATTTCAGGCATTTCGGTTCTTCTCGAGTTGTTCTCGCCACTTTTTCAAACTGCTTCCACAACCTAAGATATTCCATCCTCCCATCCACCTTCCAAGGGCTTATCCGGCAGACCGTAGCTATTCAGTGTTCGCTATTGTATCACATTAAAGAGGAAAAGCGAAATAAAATTTTAAAGTCCCGGCTTAAGCCATGAATAACGGCGGCACACTTCCAGTAGCGGCCTTTCATCCGGGACAGTGGTCTGGAGGCTCATTAGGGTCTTCTGTCAGTGAGTATTGTAATGGCCGCTTTGTCCCCGAAGTCGACCCAGCCACATAAATCAGTATGCAGATATTGGCTAAACTCTGAAGCTCCGCTTTTGAGAAATGAACTGCCACAGGAGATAAAAAAGTATTTGATTAAGGTAGTGTTTAATTAAATCTCTTTTTTTTTTTGTTTTTAATCGTTATCCCAGCTTCCTCCTTGGGAAGGTGTATGGTAACACCACAGGCTCAGATGTTATTAAATGCCATCTTGCTATTGTACTATTAAAAGCTGATCTTGTAAAAAAAAAAGCAGGAAGCAGGAATGTGTTTCAAATGCTTTCCAAGAGTATCAACTGTGTTACTGCTTTCAGATGATTTTTATGTAATCTTTCCCATACTTAAATATAAGCATTTCTGGCACGGCACAGAGTGCACTGACCAGCCATGTGGTCCATAAAGGAACTCATAAATACTTTTTATCACTTTATTTAGTTCCACGCCGAAGGCCAACTGCTTCTAAAGTCTGTCACTCAGCAACTCGCAGAGAACAAAGTAAATAAATGGCAATGTTGATTTAATTAGCGGGCACGGCGAGGCGCAGTCACACGTCTGAGAGCCGAGCGCGGCGGCGTGTAGACGGAGGGTGAAAATGAGATGCAGACAGCTTCACAGCAGCAGACGCAGTATTAGAAAAAAATGAGCATGGACAGCGCATGAGACTGCATCTGTGTTACTCCCGTCCATCTTTGCCTAAGATTCCAGTTTACATCTGCTGCGTGACTTTAGCTAGCCAATTTCATCAAAACCGTCATTGTTTGCACCACAGTCTGAATGGATCTTCACAGGCGGCATCTTCTCAGGTTTAAATCATGTTTACCGACGTATATTTCTGGAGGACAAAAACATGAACGCCTCCCCCCCTGCTACTTCAGACTGTAACCTTTCACCTAAACGTCCTATATATGCTTCCCCCGATTTAACCACCGACTGCTGCACTGTTTTACGCATTAGAACGATGTTTCCCAACCCGGTTCTTGGGGACCCCAAACAGTCCATGTTTTTGCTCCCCCGCTGCTCTGTCTGGGGGGTCCCCGAGGACTTGGTTGAGAAACGTACATTTTGAAAGGGACTACAATTTTACTATTATTAAAAAATTATTGTCATGATCACTTCTGTTATTTTTAAACTTAAATCTATTTTTAAAACTTGGATCTGCCACTCAACCAAACGTACCTGATACTATATAATTACATAAATGTTTTGATTCCACTTACATAACGATGCAATAAAAAACAAAGATGCCATTATTAATGCAAAAGTTCGACATTGATCTTTTCTTTATTTTTGACAAGTTCAAAGCACATAGTCACAACGTTAACTTTGGCACTTCAGTACTTGACACGAAAAAAGGATACGCAGGGTAGCAATCAGATCACATCTGCTGGGAGCAGCCTGCAAAGTGCTCCGCATGACACAAAACACAAAAGAGGAACGTAACACCATCACTCGACAGATCAGCTGCTGCTAGCATCCTAAGTAGTGTGCATCAAACTGTCTAGTATTAAAGGATTAAAGAAATGATTCTTTGCCATAAGTCACCCTTAGCATTTCGACCCTAGTTAAAAAAAAAAGCAATGATCAAATGAATCGGGGATCAGGCTTCATCATCTGAGTTACTATCATACCCTAATGGCAATGTCTAACACCTCAGTCCTATACTTCATGTTAATCTTTGACATATAAACTCTGCCATCAAACAAACAAACAAAACAAACAAATAAATAAATAATTTAATGAATGAGTAAACGAATAAACAAAAACTAACAAACAGACAATGTTCATTTACTGTGTGTGTAACAAATGTTGCAACTATGAGCTAGAAGCACAAACTCACAGGTACACAAATTACAGTTTTGGGAAACATGTCACAAAGGCAAATTTCCCTTCTATCATTTACAGTTTAACTTCCAAAAAGCTGAGATCCAGTCTGCAGCCAAAACTGTCTAATGCTAGCTTAACATAGATAATTACTTTTGGCTAAATGGAACACATGAAGTTATGACCCATGAAGTCAACCTCAAAGTACTGTGTACAATCAAATATGAAAGAAAATGAGAATTATACCATAGACTACAACCAATCATACACTGGAAATAAATACAAAAATGTGTATCACATATTCTCCTCTTATATCATGCATTACTAAATCAATTATCTAAATCAATGATCAAGAATGTATTTTATCAGCTTGTGTCACCAAAAAAAGCAATACAGTCTGCCACATTTCAACTGAAACAAATGCTTGAATTGTATGTAGCAACAAAAGTGATCTAATCATATGAACACTGCATAACAGTACAAATATTCAATTACATTTTCTAAAACAGCCAATAAAGAGCTGAGCATTTTCTGCTAGAAGACAAATCTTCCTCTGACGTCATCAGAGCGCTTGACGTATTGAAAAAAACTTTGGAGACCAGATGAGCTCTGCTAATTGTCAGTATTTCAAAATAACGCAGTAGTAATATCTGCGATATATTTTAAATGATTGTCTTCTGCTATTTTACGATTTAAAACAAGATTACTATAATTTTTTATGATAATAAGTACAAAGACAGAGAGTCTCCTCTAAAAACAAGCAAATCTTTCCCTTCCTATTCATTCCAACACCATGAAAACTGTTATATTGTTTCAGGCGTTGCTGATACTCTTGGTGGTGTTGGCAACTCCTCATGTCATAAAATAATTCTATTATTTTATTACTTGCATTATTACTTATTATTATTATTATTATTATTATTGTAAAAGAAAACAAGTCATAGTATAGATCAGGAAAAATATATAATATTACCAACTTTTGGCATTGGGGGAATTTTCTTTGCTACAATGACAAAGTAACAATATACAAGCTAAAGCATGTTTGTGACTGATTAAGGTTCCATAGACATTTTCTTAGCTCATGCACCTGCTTCCATTTGAAGAAATTCAATGGACCTTTTAGAAAGCACTCTAAACATTCATTTGTAATTAATTGTTGTCCAGATCAGCAAATTATTCATTTCAAAGCAAAGTATAAAACTTAGATTATGCTTAGAGTTCCACGGCAGTACAAGAAACTAGGTAATAAAATGATATTTTGCATTGAAAAGGTAAAAAATACCATAATAATACAAAGAATCCCCATATTACTTTCAGTTAAAATTAGAAAATTATTCCTAGTCCTTTTCACTATTAATTTTCAGAAGTGGCCAGTATTATCTGCCTCGGGTATGGAAAATAAATGACCAACAGTCAGATTCAATTTCGCACATTAGAATGGTTAGCTAGACACCCATGTAAGTCAGTCCATTTAACTTCTGACACAAATGTCCTGCATTTCCAAAAGCATTTCAATTCAACAAGAAACTGCAGAGTATAAAACTGCAGTTGTGCATTTCTCCTCTAGGAATGTAAAGCTTCCTATTCCTGATAATACAATGTTTTAAGGAAAACAGCATTGTGCAAGAATCAGTAAATAAATGTAAATGAAACACGCCATGTGGTAACAGCTTAAAGCGTTACAGTTTCTCTTAAGTTACCCTCCAAATCCTAAAACACGGACAAACGCAGACATCATGGTTATCTGAAACCAAAACAGAAGGTGTCCGCAAAACAGAACCATGCCACTAAAGGCCCTAGTTTATCTATAGTTACCTGCAATATTTACAGTTTAACAATATGAATGTTGACAAGTTTCACACCTTTTCTTAGAACCACTGCATTTAGCAAAAACTTGGCTTCTGTTCAACCAGCATAAAAATAAAAGTAAAACTTGGAATATATATATCTATATAATGCTCTCAGTACTTCTGGAATATCTATATCTATATAATGCTCTCAGTACTTCAGAGCTGCTATATAGGCAGCACAGGTCAACACAAACGATTCCATTCTAGCCACCGTTTCATTCTGGCCAAACAAACAGCAAGATATATAACAGGAAAAAAAGCTTTTAAAAGTAAGTTCAAATGATTGTCATGAAACTACTTTAAATTCTGGCATCTTTAGCACAAACCAAATGCTTACTTTTTATGTGAAAAATGTACATACCAAATACCTTATAGAATAACAAACTTCAAGTAGTCTATTTTAATCAAGCTTGGTCACTGCCACACTCATAATTAGGTCTAGGTAGAAAACATTCAATTGATTAATAAAATAATGGACAGTGATGTACAGACTATTTAGCTAATTCTTAAGCAGACATTCAATATAAAGAATACAGTGGTTACTTGAACACAGTGGGCATATTTAACTGTGAGAAAGAACTCAATTAGCGTAAAATGAACTAATAATATAATTATTAATAATGTTACATAGATCAGTAAGATATTTCAGCTTTTTGTCGATGTACATGGATTTATTTTTAACTTGGAAAAATTTAACATTATTAACATATTCTCTCCTTACATGTTCAATATATACTAATGACCCCTATTCATGATATTTTTCCAATTTAATCTTTGATTAAACCATCATCATAATTGTTCATTGATCAATCTGACTTTATGCATCTTCGGCAGGTAGAAAACTCTGTTTACTATCAGCGTGATCTTTCGTTCTAATTTTCACGTTAATGCACATCTGGTTCCTTTATTAGGAAAAAGCTGAGTGTACAATCTAAACGTGATGTCACATTGTACAACCTGCAGCTTTCAGTATTGTTAACATTTAACTAACTTTACCAGGTAACCAAAGTTGCCAGTGAACCGAATCGCTTGAGATTCCATCTCCCACCTGAATCCTGAAATGTGCAGTAAATCAAATGAAAATCGATTCACATTCATTACTCAGCAACAGCTCCGTCAAAATCTATATTAATCATTGCAAGGATTATGGCTGGTTTCTCTGATATTTACTTTTGAAGAATAAAAACTTTTATATGCCAAAGAGATATTTTGCAATTAAGTCCATGGTCATTATTTTGGACGCTCTAGAATATGCTCCTCGTACTTGTGACGGTGATGTCACCACATAAGTATACGTTTCTCATTTGCTCTTGAAGTTTATGTAAACATGTGCAGCACAGAGAATGACAGGAAAAATCACTTGAAAGCATAAAACCCCAGTCTGAGGATTTTCACACAGGTCCCACATATGCATGTGGTCTAAATGGGAATTCAAAAGATTGAACCCCATGTGTTTTTTTGCTGTTTACACTCAAGGGGGGGGGGGGGGGGGGGGAATCTGATCTGTATAGGTTATGCCAAAAAAAAATCGCAACTGAGCCACATTAAAACTGGCAGTGTAAACCTAGCCTAAGTAGCATGAAGCATGTCAAACACGAGTAAGATTAAGGCAAAATGAGTAACATTTGAAGTCTTGAAAATGTCTGTATTTCCCTACCAATCTATGATGAAAATTAGCACTAAAACTTTAATCGCTGGAAATTGAACTTTCGTCATTATCTCCCAAAGGTTCACATGTCACTCATACACAC